>APFE030234345.1:99049-127862 GCA_000404065.3 Pinus taeda | reverse complement strand
TTCAGAAGGCATCACTCAACAACAGACCACCTTGTTACGCTAAGGGTCATTGCGGAGGAATGTCGTAATGATAAATCCAATTTATTTTGCTTCTTTGTAGACTTTAGAAAGGCTTTCGATACAGTTCCTAGATATAACCTTTGGAAGAGGTTAGAAGAGCTAAAGGTTCCTCTTGAGTTAAGAGCTGCTGCTATAAGGCTCTACGAGAATGTAATTGCCAAGCTAAAGAACAATGAGGGGTGGTCAAAAAATATTAAGTGTAACATCGGAGTTAAAAAAGGTTGCCCCCTCTCCCCTACTCTATTCGGCATTTACATCGATAAGCTCGAAGGTTATTTAGAAGAGGCAGGATGTGGTGGCACAATCTTAGCTGGGATAGTCATTATCCTTCTTCTCTATGCTGACGATATTGTTCTTTTGGCAAGGTGCCCTTCTGATCTTAATAAGCAACTCAAGCTTCTTAAGGATTTCTGCTCTACCACGGGTATGACTGTTAACACAGACAAAACAAAAGTTATGATTATCAAATCTAAGAAGGACACTTGCGCTAATTTTACGTATGACAATAATAACTTGGAGGAAGTGTATTCTTACAAGTACCTAGGAATTGATATCCATCACAAGCTCAACTGGAACCATAGCATTGAGAAAAGGATCAATGGGGGATGGAAAGCTTATTTTGGTCTTGAAAATAACTGTAAAACAGCAAACCTCGTAATGTGGGATAAAAAGAAGTTCCTCTTTGAAACTTTAGTCACTCCTGTTATCTTATATGGATGTGAAGTTTGGGGCTGCAGCATCTCCAGAGAATCATGGCAGAAGATTGAGCAAATCCAGAAGCGTTTTATAACTTATAATCTGAAAATTAAAAGTAATACGCCATATCCTATTCTCCTTATAGAAGCAGGTCTTTCTTCTAGTGAGAGCCTAGCTATGCTCAGGTTTCTGATGTATAAGCACAAGCTCAATAACATAGACAATCATAGACTTCCTAAGCTAGCTTTAAATTCCAGCCAAAATCACCTAAGGCTTAACCGAGGATGGCATAAGGACACAAGGGCCTGGTTAAACTATTGGGAGATTAATGAGAACGATGCTTTGCAAAACATAAATAACATTAAAGTTATTGTTACTTCTAAGTTCAAAGAAAAATTGTGGTGTGAGAAAGATTTAGCGTCTAAAAGAAAATTAAGTTATTATAAGAAGGTCATCAACCCCACCCTTGAAGATCAAAAGTATCTCTCTATTCTAACTAGCTCAATAAAGAAAATTAATATAGCAAAGATTAGAACGAATTCTCATGAGCTCCATAGTGAAACTGGCCGCTGGGTAGTTCCTAAAACACCATGGATAGAAAGGATCTGCCATATTTGTGCGAATAGGAGCATCGAGGATGAAAACCACTTCCTCTTAGAGTGCCCTGCATACAACCACATTAGATCTCAATTTCACAACCTTTGTTACAATAATGACCTTCCTAGCCTTTTACAATGCCAAAATTAAAGTGAACTCGGGAGGCTTCTCTCCAAGCTTTTTGAGCATAGGAATAAAATCTTAAATCAAAATAAATAATTTGTCTTTAGGTCCGATAGATCATTATTTGGTCTCAGCGGACGTTAACCATCGTCATCATCATCATCATTATAAAAAAATTACTTTTACATTTAAATTTAAAAAAAAAAAGTGGTTTTATAAAGAACTAGAAGTTATAAATTATCCAAATTAATTTAGAAAATCAAAATTATTTTTTTAAATTTAAATTAGCAAAAGTGAAAAAGAAAAACTAATAATGTTAAAAAAAAAAAAACATTCTCAACCTCCATAATAAAATTAGGTGTTAAGCCATTCTTAAATTACTATGGATTGAAATGATTTTTTTTTACAAAAATTAGGTGTTAAACCATTCTTAGATTATTATGGATTAAAATAATTTTTTTACACTTGAAAAATATTGGAAAAAAAAAAAGAAAGATAATTTCTTTTAGAATATAGTGAAGACATTCTTATTAAATTACAATTTAAAATATTTATTAGATATTAACTTATCTAGACTAACTCATCAAAGCACTCATCATCATCATCAATAAATTAAAAATACCCTCTACATATAATTTTTTTAATTATATATATATATACACTTGAATTTAAAGTTCTACTCAATTCAAACATCAAAATATTTACTTAATTTAAGTTTATATGGCCATTTATCCTTAACGATGTTTGATATGTTTAAGTATTTTGACCATACAAGTTAAACAAATTTATGAAAATCCACCTCAATATGAATATCTAATTGCCAAACTAAACAGGATCTAATTGCCAAACTAAACAGGATCATTCATATATGGTGACCAATATGAAAGCTGCAGTCTGCAAAATGAACTGAGAATTACAAATAACCTATCCATTTCTCAAATTCCTAATTTAACCAAGTAATTTGCTTTGTTCAGTATAAAAGCGAGGATAATTTGCAGGAAAGGAGAATTTGCAAGAATTCACTTATACGTATCCCATTACATCATCATTTTTTACTAGACAAATGAAAAACCTATAAAATTAGTAGAGGGTTCTTTTAGCTTATTAAAACTGCTTAAAAATTAAAATATATTTCCATGTTTAACAGAAATCAAAATAAAATATTTTCAAATATCTAATAATCTAAACAGTTCTGATAGTTTTAGTATACAAACCTTTGAGCGATCCTTTAAATAGTTATGCAAACAGTGCCCTCTCATTAAAAACTTTTGATAAAACCCTGACTTGGTTGTGAGGAATTGGCAGCGCAATATTTCACAACAATAAAAGACTTGGATTATTTTATATTATAGTAAAACAGCAAGAAAACTACCGAAATTACTGTTGACTCAGCAACCATGAAGCACTACGAGAACCCCAACTGAGGAACCAAAGTGCTAAATCATTGATAAAGAAGCCTTTTAACAGTTGGTATTTGGTGCATCCTCTATAAATGATGATGTTAAAGTGAAACATTATCACCCAAATTACAGTTCACTCAGCAACTATGAAGCACTCCGAGTGTTGATTTCAGAAACAAAGTGCTTAATCATTGATGAAGAAGCCTTTTATAGGTCGGTGTATTGCATACCAATTTTTATGTAATCTCGTTGGTTATATCATAATTGTTTAATTAGTATCTTCATGGTGTATTACATATACTCAACCACTTAAAACTATTTTTTTTTCTATTTCTAACAAAACTATAAACTAAAAACGAAAAAGTTTTAGAATCCATTAATATCACACATACTCAACAACTTTAGTGAAGACTAAAACTTTTCCAAATTTAAACCAAATTATAATTAATATGATATATATATATATATATATATATATATAGATTTCTAATTAAAAACTATAATTCTTTCAATTTCTAACAAAATTACAAACTAAAAAGATGACAATGATTTTCCCATTTCTAATTGGATTTCAAATTAAAAAATATAAAGTGTGTTGTATTGTGCACATCCTCGATATTAACTTTTGCACATCTTCGAGAATCTTGTTCGTAGTTGTTTATGTTTTTGAAAAAAATTGAATATTTAAATTAAGTATTTTTAACAATTTTAAATTAAGATTTTTTTGTAAGTTTAGTAGGATTTTCTTATTTTTGTGTTTACATGTTTATTATTCATTCTACGATAGGGTAGTTTAAGATTTGAACCCAAGACTTGTGAGACTTCATTTCTATGGCCATTGTCACTTGAGCTACCTTAAATAATTAAAAAATATGAAATTAAAAATATAACAAAAATTTTCCAAATTTCTAAATAAATTTCAAACTCAAAAACTGAAAACCCACAATTAATTTTGCTACATCAATACTTGAAATAATAAGAAATATTTTTAATACTAATTAATAATATAAAATAGAAAACATTTTAGCAACTTGTAGAATAATATAAGAGGTTCCAAAGTATGACTCTCATAACCAAAGATTATAAAGAGAAAATTTATATAAAACATTTAAACCCAAAGCCAAAAACAAACCAAATCAAATACACTAAAATCAACCAACAAATAAAAAATCCCCTAATTAAATGCACCATAACCAAACAACACACAATGCATTAGAAACGAACAACCCACCAAAGGTTCACCATGGATAAGAGTGAAGAAAATGGTAAAGGGCTAAAAACCTTATTCTCAACAATGTGAGTATATTCCGGCAGTGTCAAAAATGAGGCGATGATGGTAGGTATAGGCACTATAATTGACCATTTCAGTTGTAATATGGGAAGAAGTTAAAAATCAACATTTATATAATATTTTTTTTAATTATTAAAGCACAAATAAGAATTTAGCTAAAAAATAATTTCATAAATTTGCAAGAATTGAAAAAGAAAAATTGGAAAAGAGAATGAATTCGATATCATGTAAGTACTATAACTAACCATAGCTAAATGTGCTTTATGTTATGTTAATGTGTGTGTACAACACATGAAAGCACTAAAGCTAACTAAAGCTAAGTGCACACCACATGCAAACACTAAAGCTAATTAAAGCTAACTAATGTGCATGTACACTAACACCCCCTTTAAGCATAACTTGGGTGAGTATAATGCAAGATGAATGAATCTTGGTAACAAGGCCATTTTAGGTACCCATGTACCATGAATGAAAGAGGAAAGAGGGAAAACCTAGTGGGAACAAATGCCTCCCTACCCCCTCCTCCCAAGAAAAAAAAATACAGTTCAATAATTAAAAGAAACAATTGTGTCCTTCACCTAGAGATGATCCAGCAGAAAGTGTAACTTATTCTTAGTGAAAGTCTAATCATAATCATCACCATGTGCGTGTTGAAAGACTTTGGCCACCAACCATGTTTTATATTGACTAACTTGGCCATCTGTTGCTTTCTTGGTTGGTAAACCCACTTGCACCTAACAAATTTACGATTGGAAAGTAGCGGAACTAGGTCCCATTATCTTTGTTGATATATTCCTTCCCATTATCTTACATCTAGCTCTCTTCCCTTTCCTTTTCCCATGGATTGTTGATTTGGTTTCTACCTGGACTTTCCTTTTTCATGCATAGCAAGTGCATGTGCGTTTGAAGGCTTTAATGAAGCCATCTTGATGAACTTATCCTTCTCATGAATTAGAGATTGAACAAATGAATCAAGTTTGGGAATTTTCCATTCATCTCCAATTGTAGGTCAAACTGTATGAAATGTAGAAACAAAAACAATGTATTCAAGACCTAATTTAGACAAAAAGAGAAAGATTGATTGACTTTTCTGTTTGGATTTATCGATCCCACAATCTTATAATTGAAGAAGCAATGATTTTAATTTCATCAACAAATCCTGAATGTTCTCAAAGCTACTCGAATCTAAGGAATTTAGCTTATTTTTGATAATATGAGCACACATCTTGTCCTACTTTCCCAATAAATTCTCTGTCAAGCCAAGAGGTAACTCCTCAAATCAACTGTGTTTATTCATTAGGATTCCTCATTGTTATATACACAAGGGAGTGACTCTTGGGTTTCACCTCCCGATGACTCTTCATTTTCCATTATTTACAATTTACATTATTTATAAGTGTTCACCCAATCCCCATGATTAGGTGTCAACATTCCCCCTTTAATCTGAAGGGATGTTAGTGAGTCCAAGCATCATTCTAAATCTTTCAAGATTTTATCTTTCAAGCGCTTTGGTGAAGATGTCTGCAATCTATTCATTAGTAGAACAATGGTGTAGATGGATTGTCTTGGCCTCAACATGATGCCAAATCAGATGGTATTTTGTATTGATGGGTTTCATTTGACCATGGAACTTTGGGTTCTTGGACAACTTTATTGTAGAAGTGTTGTCAATCATGAGTGGAGTTGAATGTACTTGTTTTATCTATAAATCTTCCAGAATTTTCCTAAGCCACACAATTTCCTTTGTTGCCTCAGCTGCTGCCACATATTCTACCTTTGTTGTGGAATCTACTAGAACTGATTGTTTGCATGATCTCCATGAGACAACTCCTGATCCAAGGCTCATATCATAACCAGAAGTAGATACCCCAGTGTCTTTGTCTCCATCGAAGTCTAAATCAGAGTATCCAATCAAGCTCAAATTGCCCACCTGTGTATACTTGAGTCCAAAGTCTTGAGTTCCCTCCAAGTACTTTAGAACTCTTTTTGCAGTAAACCAATGTCCCTCACAAGGCTTTTGCATAAACCTAGAGAGGATTCCAACAACAAACGAAATGTCTGGTCTAGTAGTAGTCAAGTAGTTGAGAATTCCTACAATTTGTCTATACTTTGTTGCATCCTCAAATCATTTTCCTTCAATGTATGTGAGCTTTAAGTTTTGTTCCATTGGAATAGTCATAGGATTGCACTCAGTCATGCCAAATATGTTCAAAAAATATCCAATGTACTTCTTTTGAGAGAGGAATATAGACTTCAAATGTTGAGTTAGTTCAATACCAAGATAGTAGCGAACATAGCCCAAGTCAGTCATTTCAAAACCTTTCCTCGTTTCCTTCTTTATGGATAAAATGTAGCTCTTGTTGTTCCCTGTCATCAAAATATCATCTACATATACCACAAGATATACAATTGTTTTGACAACTTTCTTGACAAACAAAGTTTCACCATGAAGATCATAATGTTTGAAGTTCAGTTTCAAAATATGTTCGGTTAACTTTTCATACCAGCCTCATGGTGCTTTTTTGAGTGCATACAAGGATTTCACAAGTTTTCATATTTTATGTTCATGTCCCTTCACAGAAAATCCTTCAAGTTGGGACATAAAAACATTCTCTTTAAGATCACCATTCAAGAAAGTAGTTTTTACATCCATTTGATGGACTTTCCATCCATTCTGAGCTGCTAAGGCAAAGAGTGTCCAAATGGTAGCCCATTTTGTTGTGGGGGAAAAAGTCTCCTAATAATCAACCCCTTCCTTCTATGCAAAACCTTTTTCCATAAGCCTGGCTTTGTGCTTGTCAAGTGAGCCATCAACTTTATACTTGTCCTTGTAGACCCACTTGCAGCCAATTGGTTTGGTTACCAATGTAAGATCAAACAACTCCCAAGTGTCATTCTTTATCATGGCATCATACTCCTTTTGCATTGCTTCTTTCCATTCATCATGAGAATCAACTTCTTTGAAGGAAGTTGGTTCAAAATCTGTAGACAAATTCAACTCACAAGCATAAGAAACATCCTTATCAACAGGTGAATCAGAATAATCTACATCACCTTCATTTTTCCTTGGTGAATTTCTTGTTCCTGTATTTCCAACTTCATCAGGATGAACACTTTCAAGTGTCTTTGTCAGACACTTTGGGGGACCTTTCTGAGATGGTCCAGGCTGCTCAGTTGATTGAATTGGGACTGAATCAAGATTGAGTCTCCCAATTCTGTCAATCACATCACTCAAAGTATCGTCAGTGGTTGGAGTTTCATGTGGGGGAGAGAGTGTTTCAGAAGAATATTCTAAATATTGATCTAGTATAGGAATCCCCCCTTCAAGATGTGGAATCTAATTATCAAATTCTTGAAATTATTTTGCATTTCCAAATCTATTTAAGTGATCAAGTTTCCGCTCAACAACATTTTCATCTTTGGAAGATTCAAGAAATATTACATCTCTAGATACAAGAAAGTTTTTATAACTTCATTATAGAGACAGTATGCTTTGGAGGTATTTGAATACCCCAAGAAGATACACTTAAGACTTCTTGCACTAAGTTTATTTTTATATACTTTTGGTATCAAGGCATAACAAGTGGAACCAAAGACCCTGAGATGCTTTACGGAAGGAATATGGCCATACCACATTTCATAAGGAGTCTTGTTTCTAAAAACATTAGATGGATATCTATTCTTTACATATACAACACATAGAATTGCATTAGCCCAAAACATCAATTTTACATTCTTGAAAAACATCATGGAACGTACCATATTTAAGATTGTCCTATTCATTCTTTCAACTACTCCATTATGTTGGGGATTATAAGGCACGGTTGTTTGATGTTTGATCCCATGTTGGTGAAGATAGTTTTCAAAATCATTTGAAGTGTATTCTTTTCCATTATCAGTGAGAATAGAGCCAATATGAGATTGTGCATCATTTTCATTCCATGTATGAAAGCTTTTGAATGTCTGAAAAGCATTAGATTTGTTCTTCAATAAATAAACCCAACACATTCTGGTGTAGTCATCAATAAATGCCATCATATATTTATTTTCATTTGCAGAAGGAACAGGCATTGGACTACATAAGTATGAATGAACGAGTTCAAGTTTCTATGTTCTCTGGAATGTGAACCATGAAAACACTGTTTGTTATGCTTTCCTAGAATGCAGGCATCACATTGCTTAAGTTTCCTAGGAATTGTACGCAAACCGGTAACACCATTTTTCTTCAATAAGAGAAGGTTGTCATAGTTCAAGTGTCCAAATCTAGCATGCCATAATAGACTTAATGGAAATGTACCTTCATCATAATGAGAACTGTATGAGAAATTTTCTAAATGAATAGAGGTACCTTGCAGCTTGAGAAGCCTTTCTTCTTCTATCCCCATCATGACAAGTCAGTGATATGATACTTTTCTCACATCAACCTTGCCATCAAAAATATGAATAAAATGTCCTTTATGGCTGATGTGGACCAAGGAAAAAAAGTTTCTCCTCAGTTGTGGGAGATATAAAACATCATGCAAAAGAAAGTCTGGAAGACTAGGCAATTTGAGCCTGATTGTGCCAAGCCTTGATGGCTTGAGTTTTTATTTGTCTGCAAAGTATACTCCTCCATCAAAATTTTCAGGAAATTCTTCAAAAAAATCTCTTCTAAAAGTCATGTGGCAAGTTTTTCTTAAATCAAGCAACCAATCATTTTTCCAAAAAGCAAGTGAAGCATTAAACAAGTCTTCATTTACTCCAATATTACAATTTTCTGCAACATAGTGAGTGGATTCAGGCGCTTTACCTTTCTCTTTGTCATTGGTTTTACCTTTGGGTTTATTTCTTTCCTACTCAATTTTGTCCCAAGGTAACTTGCATGTGGATGAATCATGTGATCCATCTCTATTGCAACTATGCAATGAAGATCAAACTTTTATCCTTGAGAGTGGCTGCCCCCCCACCTCTAAAATTTCTTCTTGCTCTTCCTCTTTGACCACCTCTTCCTCTGGTAGAATCTTGAGCATGATTCTTCTCTCTATGTGCAAGACACACAAGTTCTTCAGAAGACTGAGGATTTTTCTTCTTCCCAAAATCTTTCTTTGTCTCAGCAAATTTATTCACAAGGGAGTCCAAGGTAATTTGTTTGAGGTTTCCAATTGCTTGCAATGACTCAAGATAATTGAATAAGTGGTATAAAGTTCCTTGACGAAAGCTATCAGAGGAATGTCTAGTTCAACATTAGTGACTTTGATATCATGCATAACAGATTTTACTTCTAATGCAAGAGCAAGAGGATCATGATATTGTAATTCAAGGCTGAATAATTTAATCATTAGTTGGACAACTTCAAGCGTAGAGTGTGAGCCATAGAGTTCCTTCAATTTTTGTAAGGCTTCAAAAGAATTTGAAAATGGTAAAATATGGCGACTCACCTCTTCATTTACAGATGATGCAATCAAGGCATGGGCCTTGCTATTCTTGTTTTCCTAAATGACAAATTCCTTGTCTGAGGTAGGCTTTGCTGGTTCGTTGTCTCCTTCTCCAACATAAAATCATTTCCACAACTCATTAAAAATGAGAGTGTGTTTCATCTTCTGCAACCATTCTAGATATCTTTCTTTGCCAGTGAGAACCAGTCTCACAATAGATATCAAGGAATGCATTTTAAAATATGTGTACTATAAAAATACTTCTATTGCCAATGTGATGCAAGAGCATTCAAGCATCCTTCACTAAAATCGGAATCCAAGGATGTGAAAGAGGAAACGTGGACAATCATTGTAAACCGGGGCAAATTCTATTTAAACAAAGCTAAATTGATGGAATTGATAAGTCTCTAGAAGGCTTAATTAAATGTAATTACCTGCCATGTATGCGTATAGAAAGATTTAGGGGTTCGATTGAGTGATTTCAGGGAGAAAATCGTGGATCCTAGATGATCCACGCCTTTGTAATTTCATATATAAAGTAATTCTGTGTTGTGTGGAAGAGAGAGGGAGAGTAAAAAATGTAGCCGCAGGGCAATTTGTGAGTTGAGGCCGTGAGGCCTTAGCCTGTAATCTAGTTCTATATATAATTGAAATATGTTTGTTATGTGGATTTCATGTGTCTGTGTATTGCTTACATATACATTCTTTATTGTAAGTTGATAATTTGCATGTGTGAGTGTAAAGGACGAAGTTCCTATGAACTTTGCCTTAAACAAGTACGACAGAGATAGATTTGTGTTATAACATAATTCCACCAAAAGTGAACGAGGAATCCGTTTCAATCAAAACCGTTGGATCACCCAGATCAATAGATTGTAATGATGGAAGAGGAATGGTGGAGGAAACATCATAACCATCCGATGAAAGAAGATCTACGGTGATCGTGTGGAAACTTGCAAGGGAGTTACCTTGGCTAGCGGACCCAAGAAAATCATTTAAAGGATTTTAAGGTTCAAAGGATCAGATCGTCCGTTTAATGGCGATCAGACACATATCGTGTGCAAATAAGCACGGTCGTTAATTCCAAAAACGGACACGATAAGGTTTTATATAACGAGCTTAAAACCTCGTTGAGTTCCAACCATCGAGACCGTTCGTTGAATGAATGATGGGACGGTAATCGTGCTCGAATGTGCACATGGGTTAACATTTCTAGCAAACCCAATATGTTATCAAAGAGGGCTAAGTTTATTTGGGTTGCAGTCTTAACCATTTGTCGGTTGATTGGTCGAGTTTTGTTGTGATTCTGCTATTTGTTTGTTTTCGATGTATGCGTGGACCCAAAACCCATAGGTCAAGGCACACTAATTTTGTAAAGATGTAGCTTTGCTATATCAAAGCAGCTGAGTTATCATCACGATGTATAAAAATTGCACTCCTAGTGGTAAAAATGAGTTCTGGTGTAAAATTAAAAAAAAAATACACTGTGATATATAGGACAGAGGTAATACTTGGTGTAGGTATTATATGAGAAAGGGCTTATATGAGGGAGGCATTAGTTGGATAAGTAACTGAACAATGTATACAACCTATATGACAGTGTAATGTACAACATATAGCATTCAACATATGCATTCAATGTATAGCATTCAACGTATTATATTAGTTGTGAACTGGGATACCATCTGGACATACCAGGTTGTGCCACTCTAATTAGTTGTGAACTGGTGGTAGGAGCGTGGAATGGGTTTGTTGGATTGAGTTCAATTTTCTGACAGGAGGCCTAAAAGTATGGAGAAAGAGCTTTTCGTTACTGTAATCATGATGTGGGTCATGCCACCGGGGTGGTCTCGATTGCCACAATGATTTTGGGTTGGGATACTAGGCTGGTTGATGATTTGGGTTGCGAGCAATTGGACGTTTTGTTGGGCTTGGCAAGCCAGAAAGAGGTGGCCATTCCTGATTGGGACGACAGTGTGGACATGAGTGGTCTATGAACTGGGAGAGTAGCATGGAGGGTATAAACTATTGAAAGGAGTCGAGGTGTGGAGCGGTGCGAGGATAATGAGGATAATGAGGTATTAACGCATACCAATAGTTCATGCAAATGATGGTTTGATGAACCACACACCAATCTACAAACGTGTAAGCACACACCAACAACTGCACCACGTTGAGCAGCCACACCACGATTCGTGCAAGCTCACTGCACCATGCATTACACACCGAGCACAATACGCCATTCTAAAGCATCGTACACATCAATTTGTGAAGAAGGCAGAGAACACTCTGTCCAAACACAGAGAAAATAGGGACAAAGGACAGAATATGACAGAAAATAATGGCAGGAATAGGAGTTACAGGGACAAAAGGAAGTTAAACAGGGGTTGGCTCTATGAGGCCTGGAGGTAGATCCTCAAATCAAATGTGTTTATTCATTAGGATTCCTCATTGTTATATACACAAGAGAGCGATTCTTGGGTTTCACCTTCCGATGACTCTTCATTTTCCATTATTTACTATTTACATTATTTACAAGTGTTCACCCAATCCCCATGATTAGGTGTCAACATTCTCCAAGTTTTTCCAGACTTGATTCAGAGTGGTGCATGTGTCCACATGGAAACGCAATGTTGGAGATCTGGTCAATAATAAAAGACCAAAAGCCCCATCCATCCTATTGAAGTATTTGTATTTTTCAATGACAGAATTGGGTCCAACTTCTGTATCCATAACTATCTGATGCAAGGCTTTGCCTCTAAGGTGAAGCAAAATCTCTAGCTTCCATTGAAAGTAGTTACACAGATTCAGAATAGTTGAAGATGGAAAATCCATTCTTTTACCTTTCAGATGTTGCGGCAGTTCTCCAGTATTCCAATGTGTGAATTAAATCTCCTAACAATTTCCAGTACTTTGATCTTCAAACCTATGAAAGATTGTTCATGCACCTTCTCCAAGCACCTCACTGCTCTAATACCATGTAAAATTAGTAGAGCACAGATAGTGATCTAGCTAAAGAATATTTGCATAAACTTGCAAGAATTGAAAAAGTAAATTGGTAGAGAGAATGAATTTGATACCTCAATATTGATGAGATAATCAATACATAAAGTAACTAAGTTAATTTTAACTACATATAAACACTAAAACTAATTAAAACTAACTAATGTACATATACATCTATAGTAGCTCCATCCACACTCGCTCCCTATTAGTGAGTCCCTATTAATAAGTGTTACACAAGCAACCCAAAATATACAATAACCATAATGAACTACAATAACCATAATGAGCTCTAATTGTGAATATATCACCTTCTCTCAACAAAGCTTCTATAAGTTCAAGATTACCTATATTCACTTAAGTTCAAAAAATACTTATTTCATCATTATTATGTGCATCATAAATTCTGGAAATATTTTGAAATATGATCACATAACATCAGAAAAATTAAACAAATAATTAACTTCCCTTTCGTTTAACAAATTTCAAAATCTCTAATAAAAGTAATTTCAAATTTCCAAATCTGTAATAAAATTAAATTCAGCGCTTCACTATACACTGTAAAATACATAATGATTTCGACGCTCCCTAAGAAAGCTATACAATCGACAGTTTTGAAGCTTAACTTGCATTAGCAGGACACTCACTCCCGGCTGACATTGGAACAAAGCCAGGGTTACACATGTCATTCTCTTTAACAGCGTTACAATTACATAAACAACTAAAACGAATGGCAAACACCTACACTTGAAATGTTTTTGAGCAAGTTTAAGTCAACCGAGATTTCAGCAAAATTCAAGTGCAACCCATAACATGATATGGGACAACCGGCCTATTAGAGTGCATAGACAAAATATTGGAAGTCACAACAGAAATACGCCATTCATTCTACATCTGATTTTGGAAGAGCGTTACCAACAGCATCATATAAATTTCCTTTAACATAATTCTTAAACTTAGTTTACAGACAAACAATGCTAACAACAACAATACATTTTGGTTAATATATTTAATAATATATTTTAGTTAATAAAATCTAATAAATGGAATTTTTTTCAGGACAACTTCGTCATGTAAATGATGTGAAGGTTCAATGTTCAAATCGTTCAAATTCACTTGTACTTTCAACAACGTCATAGTGATAACAAGTACTAGACTTGTCCCCAACTAGCAATTCTTACACACACCCCCAAATACAAAAACCAAGACAAATGCCTAATATCAACCATAGTATGTACACTAATTCTTACTCTTACAATACATGGCCACACTCGAGCATGCTTCTCACAACCTGATCTTGGATGCGTTCTTTCATATCTACAATATTACTTTTGAAGGCACGCACACTCCCATAGTATCAAGTTATTAATTTGAAGAGTTAAAATTCCAAGACTCTCTTGAGTTATCCAAAGCTCCGTTCTTTGAAATCTATGCTATTATTTTTGAAGCCACACATACTCCGATGTTATCAACCTATTAGTTTCGAGAGTTAAAACTCCAAAACTCTCTGGAGTTATCCAAAGCTCCCACTTGTGGAGCTACTCCAAGCTACCAAATTTTGAACTACTACAACGTGCATGTGAATACGTTTTCATAATCCTTATATAAATTCTCCATGAAATCTACTCATCCTGGCTGACCATGATGTCCACTGGGCACACATTCCTGAAAATTATGCACTGCCATCAAACCCAACTTCCTCGTTTTATCACTAGGTCTATGCATTCACCAGGTTTATGCGTTTTGGTCCCTGTGCCTTGAAAACTATATCAAACTTATTTTGAGGGTAATGCAGAATTGTTCACGTAGCACGGATGAACTTATTTTTGGCTAATGCAGGATTGTCCACATAGCACGGGATGCCTTTGCATTAAACTTTCCTAATTTAAAAGAATTGAATGTCTCCTAATTTAAAATAATTGAATGCCTTACTCGGGCTGTTGATTATTTTTGTTTTGTTTGTTTTTTAATCTATTTCAAAATTAAAACCGTGTTATTTTTTTTGTTTAAGGATAGAAGTTTTATATTCCAAAATTTAAACCATTTATTGTTTGTATTGAGTCTAGATGTTCATTCTACAGCCCAGTATGAAGGGATGTCTGTCAGTAGGTCCGTGCCCCTTTAAAATAAAAATTATGTTCTAAATAGAAAAATAGTGTTGGATGTAATAAAAGGAATGAATAGAAGTAAAAATATGTATGAGTAAGATGTTTAATTCTTATACTTTAAAAAAATATTTCAATAAAAGATATAAATAAACTATTTGAATATTTTATTAATTAATTTATGTCGATATCAACCATATATTTTTATATATAGAAAAAAATATATGTATATTTCAAGAAAAATTAAGTTTGTATGGTTAAAAAGTTTATTTGGGCATATATATATTTTATTTACCATTCAAAAAGACATTTTAAACAATAAAATAACACATGTATTTTGCACCCTAAAAAAATATACACGTCAAAAAATTTAATCCCTCTTAACTTATATTAAATCCATACTTAAAATAGATCTCTACGAATTACTTAATCTAAAAACCTATGTCTTACTTAGTAAAATCATCTTATTCCTCTTTAAGATTAAATCCATACTTAAAATAGATCTCTACGAATTACCTAATCTAAAAACCTATGTCTTACTTAGTAAAATCATCTTATTCCTCTTCAAAGACTTGTGATCTTTAATCCTCATGTTGCTTCTACAATTTGTTGTAAAACGAGACCAATATCTTCAACGGCTTCTCTCGACCATCTTCAATGCTTGTTGCACTCATATAAACCCCGTCTCCCTGTTGCACGAATCTCTTTGTTATCACATATGTTCATGGAATTCTCTTTCTTGAATTCACTTTGCATGTACATCTACGAATTATTGCATGTACATCCACAACCTCTCTTATGCTCTTAGCAATGACACACATCCTTCCTTCTTCATTCAAATCAATTCCTCCATCTCTTAGAAACCTACATATTTGTCTGAATTAGACATTAACAACTCATTGTTCCAGCAAACTATGGTGCTCTCCTCCGGCATCTTCTTCTTCATTTTTCGTGATCATTCCCTTAATACAATCCACTCCTACACTGTCAAAAAATTCCCTTGCTATGATCTCAAGCATGGGAGCCTTCACATTGTCATTACTTTTCTCATCTACACATAACCTATGTGCACAAATCATCTTATCTTTTTCAAATACACGTTTAGCATCTTGATCGGCCACATTTTACAACGTTAAAAGGTTCCTTTGTGCACCGCATGTATTTGTGTTCATTTTTCTACAAATATGCATGCATATTTTTTATTGTAATCTTGCCGATTTTACTTGATTGCTGACAGTTAGAGGACACACAAATGCAGCTACGGCTGCTAAATAAAATAAATAAATCTCAAAACAGAGAGTGGGATATCATAGAGTGGGATATCGCACGTGTAAGCATCGATATTTTTATAAAATTCTATGTTGATAACATAGATTTAAAAAAATCAAATTTGCCTCTTTGAGTTTCAATGAGTGCAAGTGGGGCTCGCCCTTCGAACTTTGGTCAGTTGAGGTAGTGAAGAATGAGGCAGTGGATGTAATGGAAGCAGTGTGGCAGTGCGGAGTAGCTGAGATAACTAAAGTGTTAATATTTCACACAAAAATAAAATGTTGAGGATTTTATAAATATGTTTACAAATTAGTCTTTCATATATAAAATTTTAAAAACATTGTTCTTAATTGTTATTATTGTTTTTACGTTTTTTTCACAATGGGTATTCTTCTTTTCTTTCTTGTAGTTGCATACAATTGATTATTGATGTCCATATAAAAGGAAATCCATCTATAGAGTACATGGGTACCATCTGTTGTACTCGCTAGTTCTCTAAGAATCATTTTTACATACATGGTTCATCAATCATGTTAAACTTTCTCTAACTTTGTCCCTTACATTATGACTTCATCTCACATTTTAAATTTTTTTATTACACATCAAGCTTAGATATGAGTACACCTCGCACCCTTATACCTACTTGTTGGTTATTTCCACAACTTGATGTCACATATTGATGCAGGAGCATTGGCTCAGAAACATCATTGTAATTTAGTAGACATAGGGGGTCTTGTGTTTTCAAGGAAATTGGATTCCTATGTATGTAATTATTAATTTTTTGAGTGGTTAAAGTAGGAATTAATTAGATAAGTGTGAGGATATTTGTAAATGGTCTCAAGTGTAGGAGAACATGAGTTATTAATGATGATGAGTGAGTTAGAAATCAATTGTAACTCTTATTGGTCTCATGATTCGAGGAACTAGAGAGGACTCTTAAAGATAAATAAGAGTTAAAAGTGGATTTAGAAGAATTTCAGGAGTTAGTTCAACAAATTAACGATCTGAACTAGAATTAGTTCAACAGAAACTTTTTGTATAAAGGTAAGCCTAAAAAGTGAGAAAAAGTTAGTTAGTTAATAATTAGAGAAGTAGATAGAAGAGAGTAGTTAGTGAGTCGAAGAGTCATATTGTAAGCCGACGGGCAGAAGAAGAAAGGCCACTAATCAGAAAATTAGGCCAAAGAAAGAGACTCTTGTGTAATTACTTGTTTATTAATACCAACAATTCGATTATGTGTTCATGTATGTGTATTGAGTAATTCAATTATAATTTGTGTGAACTTGAGTATTCTGTGTAACAGAAGTTGCAGGCGGAGTTCGGCGAGATACAGAGAAAAAAGAATAATATGAAGAATCCTAAATGGATCAGTGGAATCCATCCGAAGGATCACAGTCAAGATTCTAGAGTGGCTGTGTCAAAAACTCACAGAGTTAAGCTTAGGAGGGAGTCACGCAGCAGAATAGTGGAAGGAAAAAAAACCCTGAAGAAACCCAAAACCACAGAAGAACATTAAAGAATTGGCATAAAAACCCAAGTGAAGAGAAGAGCAAAGAAGTGAAGTGTTGATGCACAGTAGCCATTGGATCTAGAAGATCAATGGACGATATTTGTTCATGATGGGCGGCTAGGATTAAGTCGCATAAGATAGAGCTAAGAAATGAATGGCAGAGATTCAATTTGAGTACTAGCGGAAGGAGAAAGACGGGAATCGATATGGATCGTCAGATCTACAGATATGTGAAATCGACAGATATCAGGTCAAAAGATGCACGCTGGTTAATTCAAAAGCCAGACCCGAACTTTTATAAATTGAGAACTTATCATTCTCATCAGCTCCGTAAAAGCGTTAAATGTCGAGTAAGTGATCCACCCAATATCATTGTGGACCGTCAGATCAAGCAGAACTTGATCAACGACTATAAAGCATCGAGCTAGTTCATTGATCAGGAAGAGGTGCAGCCATCGGATCGAGAGTAAGATCAATGGTGGAGATTGAAGCAATAAATAAATTGGAAAATGTAGACCCGAAGAGGTTATAGGTACAGTTTCATTTTGTTTGAAGTCTGGCTGTGATCGCATATCGCATGCAAAAGACGATGAAGTCACAGGATGGTTTGATGCGATATTGCGACAGCCATTGATCTGGTGAATGAAATCAACGGTGGGGAAGGCAGTGGCATATCGCAAGTCATGAGTTTCGAAGGCATGTTCTAACTGTGGAGAAAGATTGCAATTACGATAAAGGAAAGCATCGAGTAATGTGCGAAGACCGAGGAGAAGGCGAAAAGGTATGGTTTACGTGTGTTATGGAATATTTCTATTATGAAAACATTATAATAGCAATAAAGCGTCGAAAGGATGTTTATGGGTAAGTCTGTAAATAACCATAGTTATAGAGTGGGCTTGGTTATATATGTGCGGCCTTAAGGATTGATTAAAGTTTAGATGAACGGTTGAGTTATAAAGTCCCGATAGAAAAATTTATGAAGGGTTAGACTATAGAAATTCTAATGAAATGTTATTGTCATGAGGTTTAAATGAAGGGGACTTAACCTTAGCTTTTGACCAAGCAGGTCAATGAAATTCTTGGGACGGATGAGATTATGCATCTTTATATGCATACTATGGGTATAGTGGTTTTTACCTACGTCAAAGTGGTATCAGAGCTAGTAAAAGATCTTTTGAATTAAAGCAGAACTGTGCAGAATACAAGTGTGATGACAAAAGAAAGAGGAGATCAGGTTATTTGAATCTAATGAGTAGAAGATATGACATAAAATGAGAGTAAGTGATACTCTTAAGAAGAGATTGCAGAAGCATAAAGAAAACACAGTGATAGTTGTTTTCTTTAGGAAAGTGGAGGTTCACTGAAATGAGAAGAATGGATTATGACTGCTTGTGAAGCCATGCAATGGCAGTGAACCTGAAGAATTCGGACTAAAGGTTGGACAGAGAGGATAAGAATGTTCTTAGAAGGAAGCTGAGAAGAAAGTTTTTGAAAGATTGGAAATGATCTTTGGTTTGAATATCATTGATATGCAGGTAACAATAGTGATGAAGGAAGCCAACATAGGAAGGTAAGAAGATTGCAGCAACCTAGAGCAAGGAGTGATCAATTGGTTCTAGAGGAAAAAACCAGAGAAATGCTAAAACACTGAGCTCAGAGGAGAGAAGCTTAGTGAGGCATATGTAGTAAGAAGGAGACTTGTTACTGTAGAGGTATTGTTGCAGCTCACAAAGGCAATTCCACAAAGGATGTGGGTAGAATTGCTAAGGGATGAAGAAAGCTGAAAAGAGTTTCTGAGTGAAAGAAGAGGTGGTTAGAACCTAGTATTTCATTGGTGATTGAAGTACAAGAAGACAATTGTAAGGTGCAGATGAGTTGAAGCCTAAAAGGAGTAGAGAGAAGTGCTCAAAGAGGTTCGAAAGAATAGAGAACCAAGTGCTTGTCAAAAGACCAAGTACAAAGGAAGGCTTGGTGAGGTAAGTGGCAGCAAGGAGGACTTGCTGTTGCAGAGGCTTTAATGTAGCTCATAGTAAGTGAGTGACGAGCTCATGAAGATAGAGAAGAAGATGACTACTAATAGTCATAACAGAGATAATAGAGGTTCTGAAGAAGACCACAACAGAAGAAAAGTGAAGAAGAAGGATGCCAAGGTAAATGGCAAGAGAATGAGTCGAGGAAATGGACAAGGAGATTGCAGAGATGAAGGAACAACTCAATGTATTAAGGATGATACTTGAGGAAAGCCAAATATTAGATTGGGACTTGAGGAAAAAGACATTGAAATGGTCTAAGTTACAGAAAAGGCTACATCAAAGGCAATTGAAGAGCCTGATAGAAGAACTCAGAGAGGCTGAGCTAGAATTGGAAGTTTTCCGTTTGTGAAACAGAACAGGGTGAAGTTCCAGGTGAAGATGAAGGCTAGAGATCTGTAGAAGATCTTATGAATCACGTGTAGGATTCAGAACAACAAGGAGATATGATTACTGAAGCATCAAGTGGGACCACAAGGTCTTACATTTTTAAAACTAATAGTTTGTGTATGATTGCAGGTATTACAGGAGAAGAGAAACCTTTAAATAGAAGTAAAAGGTGACAAAGAAAATTTCTCAGAAGAGGAAGAATTTGACTAGATACAACAAGAAGAGACTATGTTAGCTAAAAACATAGTAAAGGATCATCATTCCATCATGATAATAGGCACAGTGGAGATAACTAGGGAAACTGTTGAGACAGTCAATAAAGAAGAAGGACTAAACTCTTATGAAAGGATCAGTGAATGGGAGACAGAATTGGAGCTACTGGAGCAATGGATGAAAGCACCAGTAGGGAAGAAAGAACCTGATGAATATTGCAAAGGATATGCAAGAAAGGAAGAGGAAAGAGTCCAGCAAAGAAGGGAATTGGAAAAGCAGAGGATATATGCTCAGGATAGATTGCTGAAAAGGGAAGACAAAAAAATTGTCATGAAACACAATCATAAGGAAAAGGAGATGGAAATGAAAGTTTAGTAAATTGACATTATAGAAGGAGGAGTTCATTATTGTGAACTGGAGCAGAGAGAAATCATTGAAGAAGATGGTGTGGATGAGAGACTAGCTAATAGTGTCATGAATCCTTTTGAGAATTCAAAACAGCATACTGATGTGCTGATAGAGGAGGAGAAATCAGAGCAGCATACTAATGTGTTGTCAGAGAAGGAAAAGGTAATGAAACCTTATATTTTTAATTCTGATAATTGTTTTATGATTACAGGATTTGTTGAAAATGAGATAGACATGTTTCAAATTGAGAAGTCAATTTTAGAACCAAAGAAGACTAGAAGTTACAAGGACATACATGCTGATGAGGAAAAAGAAAATCATGAAGATACTATGCTTGAAGAAGTTAAATTGATTGTGAGAATCAATCAAGAAAGTGAAGGACAATTACTGAGGGTTGTCAAGGAAGAAGAAGGAAAATATGTTGGAATTGATGAAGAACATAGTGATGTATTTGAGGGGAATCAAGTACAAAGGAAATTGGAGGACAATTTACTTTTTGAAAGTAAATTTACAGATATTGAACAGAGGTTGTTTGGACAACAACAAGAGGGTAAGGATGAAAGGACAATAGTAAGGATCCAACAACTTCAAAGAGAAGACAGTAAACAGCAGTTTGAAGATGAATGGACAGAGTACAACCACAATTGGCAAAGTGAATATCAATCAAAGGGTAAATTGGACATAGAGATTGAAAGAATAATAAGATTTATGATGAAGGTGCCTCAGAAGAAAACAACAACAAGAAGACCAAGGAGTAGCAGAAAGAGAAAGACAACAGCAGACTATGAAAGCATAGCTAGTGGAGAAAAGCAATATAAAGTGTGGAAACTTGGAGAACAACAACAAACAACAACAACAACAACCAAGAATAGAGTACAAAACAAAGTATGGGATCCAGGGAGACAAAGGAAAAAAGCACATGATCAAGAGATCATGATTAATTTAACCTTGGGAGTCTAATGCAGGAGCATTAGCTGAGAAACATCATTGTAATTTAGTAGACATAGGGGGTCTTGTGTTTTCAAGGAAGTTGGATTTCTATGTATATAATTATTAATGTTTTGAGTGGTTAAAGTAGGAATTAATTAGATAAGTGTGAGGATATTTGTAAATGGTCTCAAGTGTAGGAGAACATGAGTGATTAATGATGATGAGAGAGTTAGAAATCAATTGTAACTCTTATTGGTCTCATGATTCGAGGAACTAGAGAGGACACTTAGGGATAAGTAGGAGTTAAACGTGGATTCAGAAGAATTTCAGGGGTTAGTTCAACAAATTAAGGCTTTGAACTAGAATTAGTTCAATAGAACCTTTTTGTATAAAGGTAAGCCTAAAAGGTGAGAGAAACTTAGCTAGTCAGTAGTTAGAGAAGTAGATAGAGGAGAGTAGTTAGTGAGTCGAAGAGTCATATTGTAAGCCTACAAGTAGGAGAAGAAAGGCAATTGATCAGAAAATCAGGCCACAGAGAGAGACTCTTGTGTAATTACTTGTTTATTAATACCAACAACAAGATTTTGAGTTCATGTGTGTGTATTGAGTAATTCATTTATAATCTCTGTGTGAACTTGAGTATTCTGTGTAATAGAAGTTGCAGGTGGAGTTTGGCAAGATACAGAGAAAGAATAATGATATGAAGAATCCTAATGGATCGGTTGAATCCAGCCGAAGGATCACAGTCAAGATTCTAGAGATGCTATGTTAAAAACTTCTAGATTTAAGCTCAGGAGGGAGTTGCACAGAAAAACAGTGGAAGGAACAGAAACCCTGAAGAAACCCAAAACCATAGAAGAACATTAAATAATTGGCGTAAAAACCCAAAGAAGAGAAGAGTGAAGAAGTGAAGTGTTGATGCACAGTAGCCATTAGATCTAAAAGATCAACAGATGAGATTTATTCATGATGGGAGGCCAGGATTAAGTCAGATAAGATAGAGCTAAGAAATGAACGACAGAGATTCAATCTAAGTACTCGCGGAAGGAGAAAGACAAGAATCGATTTGGATTGTCATATCTACAGATGGGTGAAATCGATGGATATCGGGTCAGAAGATGCACGCCGATTAATTCAAAAGCCGGGCCCGAACTTTTATAAAGTGAGAACTTATCATTGTCATCGGCTCTGAAAAGCATTAAACATCGGGTAAATGATCCACCCAATATCATTGTGGACAATCGAATCAAGCAAATCTTGATCAATGACTACAAAGCATCAAGCTAGTTTGTTGATCGGGAAGAGGTGCAGCCATTGGATCGAGAGTAAGATCGACGGTGGAGATTGAAGCGATAAAGAAATTGGAAAAGGTAGACCCGAAGAGGTTATAGGCTTGGTTTCATTTTGTTTGAAGTCTGGTTGTGATCGCATATGGCATGCGAAAGGCGATGAAGTCGCAGGATGGTTTGATGTGATATTGTGACAACCATTATTCTGGTGATTGAAATCAATGGTGGAGAAGGCAGTCACATGTCGCAAGTCAAGAGTTCCGAAGGCATGTTCTAATGGTGGAGAAAGATTGTGATTATGATAAAGGAAAGCATCAAGTAATGTGGGAAGACCGAGGAGAAGGCCAAAAGGTATGGTTTATGTGTGTTGTGGAATATTTCTATTATGAAAACATTATAATAGAAATAAAGTGTCGATAGGAAGTTTATGGGTAAGTTTGTGAATAACCATAGTTATAGAGTGGGCTTGGTTATATATGTGCGACCTTAAGGATTGATTCAAGTTTAGATGAAGGGTTGAGTTATAAAGTCTCGATAGAAAGATTGATGAAGGGTTAGACTATAGAAAGTCTAATGAAATGTTATTGTCGTGAGGTTTAAATGAAGGGGCCTTAACCTTATCTTATGAAGGTTTGACCAAGCAAGTCAATGAAATTCCTAGGATGAATGAGATTATGCATCTTTGCATGCATACTTTGGGTATAGCGGTTTTTACCTATGTCGCATATTTTCTCTACATAAGAGGAATAAGAACTACTAGTCTGACTCAGCAAGGCTTAGAACCCCCCTGGGAAATGAACTTTGGTCTGTTAGGTACAACAAATCAACACCCTTTACAACATAAATTTATAATTACAACAATATTAATTCAAGAACAACAAGCACAAAGATTAATAGTGTTTCTATTGGACAACTATCTACCCTAACATATAAACCCATTACATTCTATTGCTCCTTTACCTCCTCCTCCTTTGATATTATGCACATTGATGGTACCTTCATGAACCCTTTTTTCTTCATTATCCTCTACAATTACTACACCATAGGCCTCTTCAACATATTGGTTCAATCTTTGTCTTCACTCCAATGATTGTCTTTAATCTTAATACTTTAGATCTTCATACTTCCCTTTAATTTGTTAAAGTAGTGAATTCTAACCAAATAAGTTTATATTGAGGTGGCTAATCTCAATATACATTAATTTTAATTCCAAAACCTACAACAATATATTTTAAAGAAATATTGAAATATCATCCACATCCAAAATTGATGAGGATCAATTGTTGTTGATCCCTCTTCTTCTTGGTCTCAAATCCATGCACCAATTTTTCCACTGGCACAAGTGGCCCACCCTCATCTCTTAGCCTCATCGTCTACAATTTTAAATACTCCATATCCATGCAAAATTGACCAGTTATGGCACGCCTTGATCTAACATCTCCCAATATCGTTGGAAATAATTTTATTTTTACAAATGCATTTTCTTGTGAAACCTTTCATGACGAAAACTGGGCTCCCTTGGTACAATCTCAATACTTTGCTTCTTTATCAAAACTCATCCATTAGCACTTGCAATGGCCTCTGCCTTGACTTATGCTCATCCTACTCATATAATCATAGGTGTAACACCACCTCCATGCATGGGCTCCCTTTCTTTGGGTATTGCAACGCCCCACAACTGAGTTGGTGGGCCTAATATCTAATATAAAGATTTTCCCTTTCAATTCTTGAACTCTAACCTTCATTTATGCATCATCCTTGTTCTTAAGAAAACTAAGAGAAATTTATTCTTCACTCATAAGGAGATTTCTCAACAACTCTATATTTCTCTCTTCGGGTCTTCCTATCAGTTGCTTCAATTTAAGGTATCTTCCCCATTTCATCACCACAGATTCTTCCACATCTGACTCCTCAGGGAAAGGATTCCACCAAGAAAGGTATTTATCACCTTCTTCCCCACTCACAATCTTCGTGCTCATATGGAAACAACTGGTAACTTCCCATTCAAAGTCCATATGGAGTACAAATCATGATAGTAGTTTTTCAAACAATGCTTTAGCATTCCTATTAGTAGGTGCTTGGATGAGAATTATATTCACCACTTTTTCAGGAAAATTATTAAAGTGGTTTCCAAAAATAAAACATTTCAAAATGTGTTTGAATATCATCTATATTCTCCTTAAATAAAGGCAAAGGAAGAAGGTGTATAAAGTCCCAATAGAAAGGGGAATGAGTTCCGATAGAAAGGAAAGGATTATTTAACGGAATACTGGGCTATTGTAATGAATCATTCCGCAAAGACTGATAAAGGGGAGCCTTAACCATTAAGAATTTAAAGATATAGACTCGGCAAAGAGTTTGAGTTTCCTGGGGAGAAATAGATTTATGCATACTATGGGTATACACGGGGTATCTCCTGTGTCACATATATTTCCTCTTTCAAATTTATTACAAATTAGATTAATTCTTTTATAATTAAGTTTTGTATTCTCAAATTATCTATTATTATTTATAATTTCCATATTTCATTATGTCTCCTTAATTATCACTATTAACAATTTTTACACTAAGCATGATAGTTTTAATGCTTCTATGCTTTACAATAATAAGATGACCTTCTATTGTAAGTCTTAACTAGGTTTACAACACCTAAGCTCAACATTAATTTGATCATACATAGTGAGATTCACCATGCTCATGCTTTGCATTTCTTACAAAGTCAAAATCCTTGTCTTTGGTGTTTAGTACAACTATAAGTTCTATTTCTTGTTTATCTTCTTCTACTTTAGCAAGGTCTTCCATAGCATCTATAGTTATTTCTGCGATGACAATGATTGCTTCTCCCCCTTTCACTGTATGTCATCTCCATAACATTTCAATTTTTTTTTATCCTTATTGCTACTATAGTTTTGTGAAGAATGTTGTCATCCAAGCCCTATTGAATTAGAGACAATGCTACTTTGTTGTGAGTTAATCGATCTTGAAGCATAGTCTCATATATTTCTTCATCTCTAAGTCAAGGGTTTCTTTGGCTTGTCCTTAACCATCTATGGTTACCCATAACCAATTCACCACATCTTGGGTTCTTCTTGGCTTACCCTTAAACTTACATCATCAAGGATTTTCATTAGCTTACCTTTAACCATTACACGATGTTTACAAACAATAACAACTTTCACCTAAGCATTAAAAGTCTTCATTGACCTTTAAACATCAACTAGTTTATGGATTTCTTTTTTATGAAGGAAATTTTGTACATTGGGGGATTTTATCTTGTAAAATATTTTCAACATAAAAGTAACATTCTTCCATTCATACACACTTATCCATTCAAAACTTACTTGTATGTGAGGTTTAGACATTTTCCTCATTTGCAAGCATTTCTACTGATTTTGATTGATAAAATCACATATGGCAAGGATGCAAATTCTAACACTTAGATTATGCATGCCTTGATATGCCATAATGACTACAATATTTCTCTTGATTTTACATATATTTTGTTATAGTAGTATATATAAATAATTCACCTTCTTCCAATCCCCATTGTTTATGTTACTTTCATAATCAAGACTTTCATTTCTCAGCCTTGTACATGTTTCTATGGGCGTCTAGATGCCTTACCCATTTTTTCCATCAAAACTCATTTTTCTCATGAGTTGGGGCTCAATTCCTTTTGTATTCTTTTTAAAACAACTAATTTCATGAGGTTCGCCTTTAGAAGATCATCATTTTGAATCTCATAGCATGAGAGACAAATGCATGTCATCATCATTATGAATCAATTTATTAATGTCACAAGAACTAACAAACAAATCACTTGTCTCACAAATTGCAACAAATATTTGTTTTACATCTTTCACACCACATTATAATGTTAAGGATATATCTTCCTTTGGTGTTTCTCAACATGAAGTTTTAAAATATCAAGGACCCTTTGATGCATTGATTCCAACATTTCTTCTGATGCATTGATTCCAACCATTTTTCTGATGCATTTATGTGTTGTGTAGTGAAACTCACAAATTCTTGATATAACCTATTATTATGTACTTTGATTTTAGTGACTTTTCCTATTAAGGATTATTAAATTCTCTAACTATCCATCTCCTAAATGGCATGATTAATATTTTGTTAAACTAACCCAATGTCATGATTAGAATTTTGTAGTTTTTCCCTTCTTTACATGTTCTAAGTGTTAAATGACTCACTCTCACTTGTCAAGCATCAACACAACAATATTTCACCCTCAACCATGATAAGGATATTGAGTACAACTAAACATACAACCCCAGAAATCAACTATAACCAATTTTTTTATTAAATTGACTATACAAATATGCAACACTCCTATAACCTACTATCTCTTCTTTTCTTTTCCCAAAAAATACTGAATTTTTCATGTAATTACATCTTATCTTTTTTTTTCAATTTTTTTTTTATCTAAAAAAGTCTTATCATTAATTTATAATAATAAAACTTACCTCATTCAAATTTTCTTTATCCATATAAATTCACACACTTTCTAAAAAGTAATTGCTTTAATAATCCTTAATATACCAATAATTTGAAGGATTTATCTAAGAGAGTGCTCCTAATAATATCCTAACTTCCTATAATAATCTGCGTGCCAAGTAACCCACTTTTAAGTCCATCCAACTTTTTAAAATGGTCATCTTCATGTGATTTGTGAATCTAAACACTCCTCATCCTCAAAGCAATTACTTTCTTCCTAGGCCATCTTCGTAATTTCATAAATGAATGCATGTGAAGGTTTAGCATTTCATATCCTCGTAAAAGATTACCCTTACATGCACAAATATCTCCTCCGCTAATTGTTCTCACTTCTTGAATATGTAATGTCACTGCATGGGGTTCGATCTGCTCCTCGCTCTTTCAAATCCTCAATCACACCTTGGTTTTTTGAATCCTTCCATAATGACGTGGGTTTCGGATCTCGCACCTGAAATGGCGGTTTGTGCAAAAGAAAATGACAACTGAAAACAATGGTTACAGCTGACACGTTCTACGGGCAAATATCGCAGTGGCACTCTCTTGACCAGCGACTTTTCGGCTCCCTCAACTATGGCAGATGGCAACTCTGTAGACTGCTTTACTCTTCAGAAACAACCCCCGAGGATAGATGGAACGTAGCTCTTTCTCATATATATTATTCTGAACCTCAACTTTGATACTAATGTGAAGGATTGAGGAGATAAATAAACTGAACCAAAGGAGAATGGTTCAGGAGACAAATACGAAAGATTCATCTCTTATTTATATATATTATATAATAATATATGAAGGTATGGGGAGATAATAAACTGAACAAAGGTTAACGGTTCATATGAGACAAATATGAAAGATTATTATATATATAAGATTGATTTATCAAATTCAAAAAAGTGTTTAAATAATTTTTATAATGGAAATAGATTCAGCGCCATCAAAACTCTTCAGACATAAATTTAATAACTATAAATCAGTTTTTCATAAAAAAATACTAAACTTTTATCAAAAGCTTATCAAAATTTCTTATTTTTCTAAAATTTTAAATATTAAAAAAATTAAAACAAAATACCTTAAAGACTCGCATATTCTATTATAAAGTTCTTTATAATTAACTCGAGTAATTACCATATTCCAAATATTGAAGACTACCAACTTCCTCATAAACGGTAAAATAAACAACAAACATCACATATCACATAGTTATAATGAACACTTTCGGGGCTTGACCTAGACCTAGGTTAGAAACCCATTCGTTCCTCGCTAAGCACCATAGCCAGGGTTACACATGCTCCTCCTAGATAGGTAGCCCTATTTGCTTTTATAGAGCAAAGCCACTCCTATATGTGTGGAGTTATATCCTTTTATATCACATAGTTATAATGAACACTTTCGGGGCTTGACCTAGACCTATGTTAAAAGCACATTCGTTCCTGGCTAAGCACCATAGCGAGGGTTACACATGCTCCTCCTAGATAGGTAGCCCTATATTCTTCTATAGAGCAAAGCCACTCCTATATGTATGGAGTTATATCCTTTTATAAGGTTACAATTATAGGACTAAGTTTCAATTCAA
>APFE030234345.1:77280-98791 GCA_000404065.3 Pinus taeda | reverse complement strand
CCTATTTTATATGGCACTGATTCATATGACATTTTTTTAACCAATAAATTTAATTAAAAAGGAAAAAAACATAACTACTAATAAATAAATCTCAGCATTTAATTTGTATGTACTATTGAAAATATTTTCTGGAAATTAAATCCTTACCATATACTTATATTATTAATATTAAATTTTAAAATTTTAAATTTTTATTCAAAATATATAAAAACAATATATAATTCATTAAATAATAAGATTAATCATAGATATAAGACAAAATTTTAATTATAAATTCATTCTCATAAAATTATTTGAAACTCATAATGCACAAATAACCATAGATAATTCCATAAAAAATCTTTAGAACAATATTCGTATATCATTAAACTCGAAGCTTTTCAATAAATTATAATTTTTTATAAGAAAATAACTTTAACTAATGCTCATTTTTTTGACAATATCAAAAGTTAAATATTAGCATACAACACTATTTAATTTATTTTCGAACATAGAATTTACACTAATGTTAATGGTATCAAAGTTCATCAGCTAAAACTCTGCTTCACAAACTATTCCATGCTCTCAACGTTCGAACTTCTCCAATCCACCGGTTGTTTAGCTTCTCAATTGTACATACACATAAATATAAAGTACAATCCTCCATAAATTTAATCTCCCTAATTACCCTGCCAACAAGATCCACTTCCTCGAGAATTCCCAGCATTATCAAGTTCAAATTCCAAGCAATATCAAGTTCAAATTCCTATTATATTGACAATTTCAAACAATACCAAAATTAACTTCCGGTTAGAGTTATGTAGATCCACTTCCTCGAGAATTCCCAGCATAAGTTCAAATTCCAAGCAATATCAAGTTCAAATTCCTATTATATTGACAATTTCAAACAATACCAAAATTAACTTCTGGTTAGAGTTATGTTTAGGTCTTTGTGATGGCGTCGTTTTGCCCATACTAAATACCATCTCTATACCATCTCTATTATTAGAATTTTAAAAATAAGAAAAGTGGAACAAAATTATATTTTGGTTAAAGTAGTATGGTCTTTATATTAGTTATCCTTATACTACTTCTATTATTAGAATTTTAAAAATAAGAAAAGTGGAACAAAATTATATTTTGGTTGTTGTAGTATGGTTTTTATATTAGTTATTTTTTTAATTAAATTTTTTTGGTTGGAAAAAGCGTGGGATGTTGGACGCACCTAGGTCTTGCAGGGATGCGCCTCGGTCTACGCCTCGGTTGGACGGGCCTAGGTCTTGCACGCGCCTAGGTCTTGCAGGGATGCGCCTCGGTCTACGCCTCGGTTGGACGGGCCTAGGTCTTGCACGCGCCTAGGTCTTGCGGGGACGCAAGACGCGCCTCGGTCTACGCCTCGGTTGGACGGGCCTAGGTCTTGCACGCGCCTAGGTCTTGCAGGGACACGCCTCGGTCTACTGCAAGACCTGAACCCCAAAAGCTTTTGAGAATTGACCTTGAAGACCTGAACCCCAAAAGCTTTTGAGAATTGACCTTGAAGACCTGAACCCCAAAAGCTTTTGAGAATTGACCTTGTGACCTCCCATATGACAAGGCCATGTCTTGACCAATTGAGCTAACTCCTAGGGCTAATCAAAACTATATATTATTCATTCTTCTTCTTTATTTCCCTTATGCTCCAAGCTAAAAGAATAAAACTCTTAAACATTAATCTTTGTCATTATTTCAGTTATCTAATTTAATTTTAGAATATGTTCAACGTCTCTTAAACGTCTCTTAGGCCATTTTGGATTATCTTCAATGATTGTTGTACTGGTTCTATACCACTTACCTCTATTGAAAACTCTATTGTTCATTTTTCATGTACACCATGAGTTATCTTATACTCCTTCCACTTACAATTAATCATAGGGTATCTCTATCATCTTTAAAACAACTCATTGATTTTAGAAATTGTTAAGCTCTTGTTTTTTCCCCGACCAAACAGTTCTTTCGGCACTCACATTATGCTTTTGTATCTAAACCTAGCCCCGATGTCACCCATTTTCATGATCTCAAGCCTAAGATCCCCTTGACAAGTATTTTGAATTATAGTGGTTTATTTTATTACTTTTCCTATATTCTTAATGTATTGATAAAGGTTTTAGGCTATATTTGCTACTGAAGGATGTTAGACCTGTTCTTGTACCATTACAGTTGATTCGCGTGTTCAAATCAGATTTGGTCACTTGGGTATTGGAGGTCTGACTACCAATATGGATGATGATCTGTTATTCTACGTTAGTCCTCTCCTCACTAGCGTGGAGTTCTAAGTCAACAAGCAGGTAGACATTCCAGTGCATGGTCAAAGCTCGTGCTTAAATTCGTGCCAGAATCGGGTACTGAACTTCAGACATGACTTTTGGGAAAACAAAGAAGAATCTTACAATTATGGAACATGGTTTTTTTCAATTTAGCTATATCGTGAGTGTATTTTGAAAATATTGAATGATCTGAGAGATCTGAGCGGTTTTATAATCTGGGTTTTACCAAATTCGTTGTTACTTCTGACTTTTCCAATGCTCTAGACATATGGACATGATCAGCCAGCCCCAGCAAAGAAGATGCAATCAACCTATTCTCAACATTGTTATGTTATGTGAAATCAACTTGGGTTATTTCTACAACCAAGATCACTTTTATGTTATGTGAAATCAACTTGGGTTATTTCTACAATCAAGATCACTTTTATGTTATGTGAAATCAACTTGGGCTATTTCTATAACCAAGATCCATTAAACATGAGATACCAAATATCTTGTAAACTAATTGTGCCCAGAGAGCCTTGATTTCAAGGAATTAGTTTTGATCTGCTGGAATTTATGTTTAGATATTGTAGTTTTCTATTTTCATTTCATAATAATTAGTTGTTGATATTTTGTCTCTAGCTTGAAGTACTTAGTTTGTAACTTTTCTCAGAATATGTGGTAGGTTTCGCAGGGCCCCTATTCTCTAATATATATTGTGTTATTTTAATTATTTTATAATTAATTAGTTTAGATGTAGATCTAAATTTCCTTGTATTGATGTTTTCTTTTATGGACTCATCCTCTACAAAAGAAGTCACCCCAATGAAGGCCATTGGGTAAAACAATACTCTCTCTTGAATTACAAGAACACTTAAAGCTGATATTTGTGAAAGAATGTGATTGGAACCATAATATTAGCCTTGTCATTAACTAGTGTGCAAGACATTTCTATGGAACTTCCAGCAGATTGTTTTCCTTTTTTTCATTCATTCCTTAGTGTTCATTTCCTAAGGTTTGTGTTTAAGAATATTTTGTTCATGTTAGTTGTTAGCATAGATTAAAGCAAGCTTTGATCTTGCATTTCTTGTGCTTGCATCTTGAAGCTTAAGAGCCCTTGAGTTGATGATTTAACGATTGGGAATTATGCATATAATTTACCCAACAAAGGTTCTTCCACACTTACCCCACATTCATCATTAACTATAATTGAGGAAAACTATGGTGTTTCCCTACCACAAATTCTAGCTTAAGAGCCCTTGAGTTGATGATTTAATGATTGGGAATTATGCATATAATTTACCCAACAAAGGTTCTTCCACACTTACCCCACATTCATCATTAACTATAATTGAGGAAAACTATGGTGTTTCCCTACCACAAATTCTTTATTCGTTTTGAAATACCATGATCATTCCTAGAATACAAACCACTGTTATACAGTCATAGATTATTTTCCTATCATCCTAAACGATAGTGCCATTCACATCATTCATAATCTTCACATTTACAAATAAACGTTATGCATAGATTATCTCATTTTTTCAAGGACATATTTAACTTCTTCATGGATATATGATCTTTTCCTAGAGTAATTATACACATACTAAAACGAAATATGTTATAGGAATCTAGATTTCCCTTTTACACTTCCTCCCTTGGTAATTCTTCTTATAGCAAACTCCTCCTTCACTTGCTCTAGCATGTGTTTATCAATCACATGCTTCTCCTCCATCTTAGTAACTTCCAATTGATCACCTCTTATTGTTCATATTTTTACACTTCACTTCATCATGAGAATCTCCTCTTATTAACTTTACTTTGAATTTGATGATCACCTCCTCTTATATTTCCCATCATTATTATTTAATTTGAACATTATCTAAAACTCCAATTTCTCCCTCTTTCTTATTTACTTTTAACATAAACTAAAACTCTAATCACTTACTGAACTTATACAAAATTCTATAATCTTTAAACTACTACTCCTTAATACTTAACTACTTTAAATTAATTTTAAATAACTACTTATATTCCTGACATAAATTTTCAAGATCAGTTGAACCTATATTGAGATGTGATATCAAAGGAATCCAAGTTTTGGAGACTTCACATTGTGATCCATGTATTCTTATTGATTGTGATTACTTATTATAAATAAAGAGTATTCTGATTGATTTTGATTAATTATTATAAATAAAGATTGAGATGGAAAAAATGATTATTGGGTAAAAATTATCTTATCTAAGTGCAAGAAAATAGATTCAAATTACTAATCCTTAACGAACGTGATATTGTTTTAACAAATAAATATAAAATGATATAGTGATATTAAAATTACTCAACAAAAACTTAGTGATATTAAAATTACTCAACAAAAACCAAGTAAATAAAATATTGTAAATCCTTTCTTATCTCAAATATAACAAACCTCAAGCAAAATCTAATCTAATCATGGCACGTCTTTTTATGGATTCCAGCCGCTTTCAACTCTCCATCGATTGTTCTCCGGGCTGCGCCGCTCGATCGAGGTAACAATGATTGCCTGTGTCAGGACGACCACAGTAGTCATCCAACTTCTTTGTCACTCATAGTACAACAAGAGATAACAATACCAAAATCATGAGAAGCCCTCCACTCACATCAAGATCTCAGCATTGGAATTTGGAACTCTTCCATGTTTAATACGATTCTCCTCCCACTCTTGTTACCTACTTTTTATCTTCAGCTAACGTCACTCTGCCATGAATACCTTCAACTCTAGGACTGGCAGTGGCGAGATCTGTCTCGCTTGTACGACCTATTATTTTCTGGCAGCTTTTGAAAGTCTTTGGTCACTCTGTATTCGACCATTGCAGCTAAACCGATGCGTGGCTTCCTTTTCATGGTATCACAGCACAAAGACAGGTTCCACACCTCCTACTGGCTTGTCAGCCAATTAAGATCCAACGTCCGCTAACACGCACGCTAAAAATTGAACCAGAACCTGTCCCAGAGTCTTCACAGCACTGTTCACTAATCCTAAACTCTTACTCGCAGGTAATGGCATTCCCCGTCACCATCATGGATGCATCACCACAGCACAATATTTAATACATGAAACTGGTATTTCGGTTTTCTTAAAACATGTAAAAAGCAAGTGCAAAATTTGGAGAAAGATTTGTATCTTTTGAGAGTTGATCACTTTGATCTTTCTAGTTACATAGATCTTGAATTAACATGGAACTATTTTATTTAGATCAGAAATTTTTTAATTTCATTTGCTTTATATCTATTTTAATTTTAATAGAAATTGAAATATTATATTTTAAAGTAATAATAATATGAAATATTATATATCATTTTTATAAAAAATGAATCACACCATCTTTTTTACTCTAAAATTGTAAAAATCAATATTAATTTTACATGTTATGGGAAGAATTTCCACATCTTCCTTATATTAAAAAGTAAAAGATAATTATAGAAGAAATAAAAAAATGTATCTTTACGAGACAACATTTCCACCATATTGGATATAGAGATCCTTTTAGCACAGTTATAATATTACATATTTATACCTAAGCTTTAAGATAGATTGCTATAATAGCCAAATAATAGTTAGTTGAGAAAATATCTCAATCACAAAGTAAGAGCTAACCACAACCATCAACTCACCTATAGATTACAATAACCATTTTATCATATGATAAGGAATATCACACATTAAGTAAAAGACAAGTAAGAGTTAATATCTCCAACACCCTCCCTTAACAAGTACTTGTCTTGATCTTTTTTTGATAATGTTTACATTAGCATCTCTAGTTATTTCAAAATCTTGTAGACAAAACTCCATCAAGTTGTTTCATAACCCTTGTAAAGGTGTAGTTCTAAGTTGAATTATCGAGTTTCTAAATTTTCACCTCCCCAAAATCTCAAATCACATATCCCCAATTACTAAACATAAGATCACAAATTGTCTCGTAACATTACTAGTAGAATGAAATCCACACGCAAGTCTATAAAACTAATGAGGGATCGTTCCCTTGATCCACAACTTCAAAAATAACTAGAAAACCATCCATTATGAGATTTACTTCCATTTGATCCCTTGCAAGATACAATTTCTTCATACCATTAAATTAATTCTCTATCCCATAAGATGCAATCTAATGTACTCATTGGTTATATAACAAAAAAGTCAAGATATTGAATGTTCCTAAGTCAGTATTACTAGATAACCTATTTCATCTTATTTTGGAGATTCATCATTATATAATTTCTCAAAAATATAAATCTAATACAAAATCTCTAAAAAGGTAACATAATAAAACTAGTGATAATTTAAAAACCACCAACACGAGAAAATATTTCAACCTAATCTAGAACTTAGTGCACAAAGAACCAAAATTATCACTCTTCTTAGTAGATTTTCTTCCATTCTTCCTATATTCTCTAGCTCCCATTGTAGTGTGACACCATTAGAAATAAAACACCAAACATAAATCATGATGTAGATTCGCCTTTTTTTCCTCATCAAGTAGATTCGCCTTTTTTTCCTCATCAATATTAATATTCTGACGAGAATCCAACATCAGATCTACTATTATCATTTCCTTGTCCCTTGAGTATCCCTATGCAGTTCTCATTGCTTCAATCATACATGATCCACTTCATGGATATGGTATCCTTGAAGAGATGGTTGAAATAAAGATGGCTAAGGTGTAAGACCAAATTAATTCACCATGTTCCCTCTCAAAGGAAATGCCCCCCTCAAGTACACACTCATTGAAAAGGTTGCAAAAACATGGTTCTCTCATCATTTTGCATTACTAGAAATGGTACTATTGAAAGCTCATACTCTTTCATATGCCACCTGAATGTGGGATTCTACTTGTATCCCATATTGGAGACATCAATATCCATGCTTTCACATTTGAAGGACTAAATATGCCATTTTCCATGAGGAAGTATATGATTCTAAAGAGGCACCAAGCATTTAGAAAATTAGTGGAAAGTCTCGCTATGACTTCATTGAGAGAAAGAGTGGCTCAGAGACCTTCATATGTCAAGTATTCCAAGCAGAACCATGCATTTTATGACTTCCATCTTTTCTTGATGATTCCCCCCAAACTAAGAGGTTCTCCAACATACCCATCCACATTGCTACACAAAAATTATATCTCACACACCTATGCTCATCTAATATACATATTTACATAGATTTAAAAAATTTACATCTCTCATATATTCATGGGTGTTCTCGTGAGGGAGTTACACCTAAGCTTACTCTAATAACAAATTAGAATTATTATACACACAAACTATTCTATATATCTATTCTTATTATCATTATATTACATATTCATACAATAATCTAGTACGTAAGAAAAAATTGGTTATTTTAGCCAAATAATATAGTTAGTTGAAAAAATATCTCAACCACATCTAAAACTAGGACCTAACTATGACGTCCAATATTCTATGATGAAGAATATCACAAATTAAGAATGAGACAAGTAGGAGTTAATATCTCCAACATATACTAAACTGAGAGTCAAAATCTCTTATCCATTTAAGAGGTGAAAGGTTTCTATATTTATAGCTTTGGCTAACTAAGAAAATTGTAAATAACTATACACCAAGGAAAGGCTTGTAACTTAGAGAGAACTAGAAAGGAACCTAATTGTCTGCATGTACGAAAGAAGCACAATAAAAGCTTCTTCTGCACCTTCGCACACCGAATAACTTTGGACAATTAAAACATATAATATCTTTTAAAATTTATGGTAAAAAATAATCATTATACCACCCAATAATATCAAAAAATAATCAATTGACCCAAAAAGAAAGAAAAAACATTAGGAACCAAATGAAACTATAGCATAGAAGTGTTCCACCTCACCTTATTATCGAGGTAGGAATCTGGAAAAGGGTTGTTCCGTGGTTCTTGGCATGCCTTCTGACAAACAATATAATAACATATTATCATCATACTTTCCGAATAAATAATGTTTAATTACCATCGGTAACATTTATCTATATACCTCTTCTTAATTTGTTGGTTACATCCTACGTCAATGTAGATCACCACTGACTTAGTCGTTACCCTACTAAACCAATTTATGCAAAGATAAATTGCACTATCGAGAATAGTTTGTCAAAATATTATTGGCCTCACTCTTGCCAAATTTATTGGATGGTAGCTAATTAGCAAAAACACATTACAAGTTTTGAAAAATTGTTTCACTACCAAAAAACGAAAATAAACATAGATATAGAAAACTTCCAAGATAAGTACATAGGCAAGAGCTATTAACTATGATGGATAGTTATCAAACAAGATTCTTTGGTCCTAAAGTTGGTGATGGCAGAGGTTGAAACTCATTGTGTACATGTTTCTCTATCTGAGTCTATCTAGCTTCAAAGAAATTTAGTTTTTCTTGTAGATGCCCCTAACCTCTTTTGCAAATTTGCTAATATGTCATGCATCCACCACTGGTTGCAGTGGAGATCATTCATGAATGAGATGATCATATTCCAAACATCAATGTTTTCGCTTATGTGTTGTCCTAAAAGTCTCTTGAGATATCCAAACTCATTGCCAAATTTTTGTTGATAAGATGTAGGGTTGATAGAATCGGGTCTATTGACAAGGTTGGGATCTATAACCTTCCCCTCACCAATGCTTTCCACGTGATGTTGGCTTGACTCTCCTTGTTCACCAACTCCATGCCTTACTTTGCCTCTTTCACGTGACATCTTGTATTTCATTAGAAAAGAAAGAAGACTTGAATAAAATAATGTTATGGATGAGCTAAACTAACAAAAAAATTTACATTAAACACAACACCAACCGAGTTAGGAACAACAAAAATCCACCCAGTCTTGCATTACAATGAACCAAGATGTAGTCCCAAAAGAAACAGATTAGTCACAAATTGTAAAAGAAAAGATACATAACCTCCAAGAAGCCAATAAAAATAAACATAAATATTTAAATCATTATACCACCCAATAATATCAAAAAATAATCAATTGACCCAAAAAAAAGAAAAAAACATTAGTAACCAAATGAATAATGGATTGTAGATTTTTGTGGTTCAGTTTTTTAGAATCTAAACTCGGATATTCCAACAGTTTTCATTTTTTCTTGTCGACTTTTCGAGTCTAGACCAAGACTCATCATCAGGACTTGATTTACAAAGGAGAGAGATAGTAGTGATAAAAAAGGTTATGGTTGAGATGTCAAGTATGTGAGCCGACCAGTCTATGATTTGAATTAACTAGATTTTTAATCTCTTAATATATATTTTTATAATTTTCGATATATTAAAGCTCTTTTTATTTTTATTTATTATACATGGATAATTATTATAGTTTTTTATTAATTGCTTTTAAGTGAATTGTTTATGTAATAAGTTTTTTATTATATTTTATTTAATAAAATGATTTCTCATAATGATTTTGTTTTAATTAATTGTAACTTTTATAGTAATTTTGTTTATATTTGTTTAATTTTTACAAGTTTTTAGTTACTAAGGAGGTTAATGAATTATTAATGTTGTGTTCTAAGCTTATATGTTGTTAATGTATTATAAAAAGTTTTATATGGTTAGGATGATTTTAATATCTTAATATTCTTATAATTTTTTCTGATATATTAAAGTTCTTTTTAATTTTATTTATTATACATGTGGAATATCCAAGTTTAGATTCTAAATAACCAAATGAAGCCAAAGCATAGAAGTGTTCCACCTTACTTTATTATCGAGCTAGGAATCTAGAAAATGGTTGTTCCATAGTTCTTGGCATGCCCTCTGACGAACAATATAATAGCATATTATCATACTTTTTGAATAAATAATGTTTAATTATCGTTGGTAACATTTATCTATATACCTATTTTTAATTCGTTGGCTATACTCTATGTCAGTGTAGACCACCATTGACTTAGTCGTTACCCTGCTCAACCAATTTATGCAAAAAAAAAACTACACTATCGATAACAGTTTGTCAAAATATTACTGGCCTCACTATTACCAAATTTATTGGATGGTCACTAATTAGCAAAAAAAACATTACAAATTGTGAAAAATTGCTTCACTACCAAAAAAGGAAAATAAACATAGATATAGAAAACTTCTGGGATAAATACATAACCAAGGGTTATGAACCATGAGAGGTAGTTATTGAACAAGATTCTATGGTCTTGAAGCTGGTGATGGTAGAGGTTGAAACTCATTGTGTACATGTTTCTCTATGTGAGACTCTCTAGCTTCAAAGAAGTTTTTCCTATAGACACCCCTAACCCCTTTGCAAATTTGCTAATATGTCATGCATCTACCACTGGTTGCATTCGAGATAATTCATGAATGAGATGATCATATTCCAGTCATCATGGCTATCTCTTATGTGTTGTTCTAGAAGCTTATTGAGATATCCAAGCTCCTTGCTAAAGTTTTGTTGATCAAATGCAGGGTTGTTAGAATGAGGTCTATTGACAAGGTTGGGATCTATATATTTCCCCTGACCAATGCTTTCCAGGTGACGTTGGCTTGAATCTCCTTGTTCACCAACTATATGACTTACTTTGCCTCTTCCACGTGGTATCTTGTATTTCATTAGAAAATAAAGAAGACTTGAATATAATAATTCTATGGATGAGCTAAACTAACAAAATATTTCACATTAAACACAACAACAACCCGGGAACAACAAAAATCTACCCAGCCTTGCATTACAATGAACCAGGGCGTAGTCCCAAAAGAAACTATCTAAATAAATAGTCACAGACTGTAAAAGAAAAGCTACATAACCACCAAGAAGCCAATCAAAAAGAAAAATATAAAAATATGTAAATTTTTATACCACCCAATAATATAAAAAAATTCAATTGACCCCCCAAAAAAGAAAAAAACATTAGTAATCAAATGAAACTAGAGCATAGAAGTGTTCCATCTTACCTTACTATCGAGCTAAGAATCTGGAAGAGGGTCATTATGCAGTTCTTGGCATGCCCTTTGATGAAAAACATAATAGCATATTATCATACTTTCTAAATAAATAATGTTTAATTATAGTTGGTAACATTTATCTATATACATATTTTTAATTCATTGGCTATACCCTACGTTGATGTAGATCACCACTAACTTAGTCGTTACCCTACTCTAGGTGTCAAAAATATTTTTCCCATCTTTCCGTAAACCAAAAAATATTTCCCTAATTTAATTTTTGTATTCTCTATTTCTTTCTTATTTTTTGGTTCTTTTCATTATGTATCCTACCATATCTGCTTCTATAATTGTGTTCACATTATATTACTAATGAAATGGTTATGCCACACATAACAATTTACAGAGTGCGGAGATGTGGGACTACAAAGGAAACATAATTAAAGATTCATGCACACTCAACACATATCATTTAGGTGTTTTTGATATTTCCCAAAATCTATTTCCCTGATTTTAAAATATTTTTCTAGTTTAATTTATGTATTTCTCTATCTTTTCCTATTTTCTTCTCCATTCAGTATGTCTCGTGTGATATTTGCTTCTATAATTGTTGTCACATATGAAAAATTAGTACTAAATAGATATTCTTACAGAAATTTTCATTCATGATACAAATTCAAACATAGATCTAGATTCTACATTGTAAATTTTAAATTTGTAAGTTGTACATTTAAAATTATGCATACAAATACAATTGTGGCAGATTCATCAATGATCCAATAGGAGAAAGACAAGAAATTGTTGTTTTCTCATTAAGTCATCAAAATCAAGATGTGTTACATAGGTAGTAGGAATGTCAATGGAAAATAGAAATAATAAATAAAAACAACTATAAGGTAGTAGGTATCTCATCAATCATCATCATCAAAATCAACATCATTGTCATGGTCACCACTGGTCTTCTCTATTGCATCCTCCTCCTCTATATCCAATGTATTCTCTACATCTGCTGGTCTGTAGGATGAATCCTCAAGAGTATCACCATCATCAAAAGTGATAGGATCTAGCACTGGGTCATTAAGATCCAAGTTGGCTAATGCCAAATCAACACTACTGTCCAAACCCATATCATCAGGAAAGATATCCCACATCTTTGTCTTTCCATTCAACCACTCATCCCTCTACCTATAAATAAGATGAAAGTTGGCGTGCACATACACCATTGTCTCCACCCTAGATTGCTCAAGCGTGCTCTTCTTGACACTGTACAAATTCTCATATGCGGTCCAATTCCTCTCGCAACAAGCGGATGAAGTCCCCTGAAAGAGGAGCCTCATGGCTAACTGTTGTAGATGAGGGCTTGTTGCCCCATGATTTGTGCGCTAAGAATAGGGCTTCTTAGCCCCTATCTCTAATCACTTCATAGCCTGCAAATCGCCCAATGCTAGTGGAAAAATTTGCAAAGGCATACTCCACCTCATCAAGGGATGCTTTATCCTAAAATATCTTCTTCAATGCATCCTTCCTCCCCTATGAAATTTCAACATCCATGTTAGGATGGAATCTACAGGAAGGTCCATCATTCAATCACTCATGGCTATAGTATTTTGGGTTCAATGAGTGATCCAAACAATGCAAAGGTGTGCAATTCTTGTCCCATATTCTGACAAGAATATCTTGTGTGGTGCCAAAGAAGGCCTTTGATGATGTCTCATACTCAGGGCACTCACTCTATAAAATAATGGTCCTCACGAACCCAATAATGGAGTCCCATCCCTCATAAACCTCTCCTAGGATGGGTTCATCTGTATCTAGAAATCGTAGCAAAGCAATGATAGGGTCCATGATTTTAATAGTGAGATCTACCCCCTCTCACTGAGCATCATATAACACTATTTCCTTGACTCTTTTTTACGCTGCTTGATCTATATTTCTCTAAAAAGACCAAAACTGTGAAATAACCATGCCCCCAAGAGTGGTCTTGACCTCCCGCAACCTCTTCAACATGATGAATGAAGAGAAAAATTGTGTATCTACAATATTCAATAATGATAGATGGGTAAACTCATTGTAGATTATGAGGGGATTTGTATGATTTTGTACAAAGTTGTGGATATGTCGTGCATCCTCAAAAATACTTCCAATCCAAGGCACATCAAAAGAAATACTTTTAAGTGCTAAATTCAAGGAATGGAAAATGCAAGGTGTCCAAAATACTTGTGGATATTTAGCTTCCATAATCATGCCAACAACCATGAAAATAGGTGCATTGTCTATAATGATTTTCATGCAAGAATCAATGCCTACATCTTCAATAAATTTAATGAACAACTCATCAATATATTGTGCACCCTTGTCTTGTCCAAGTGCATCCACTGATTTCAAGAAAACTGGTCCATTCAAGGAAGACACCAAGAAGTTAATAAGTCAGTGGCATGTTGGATATATACATCCATTAGAAACAATACTAACCCCAGAAGTTGGCCATGCTAATTTAATAAGCTCAATAATTTCATCCACCTCTTTCTTTCTCTTAGTTAATGTGGTTCTAAGCTTCTCTGACCCAGGATGCATATACCTTGATGGAGCCCCTTGAGTTATATTTCAGCACATCTCAAGAAATAAATGTGAGCATGCAATATTAAGGTATGTGAAGTTCAAATAGAAAATGAATGCAATGGTGATATCAAGCTCTTCCCATCTCTCTTTCTGAAATATCATATCCATTGACCCACACCCCCACCAAAACTCTCAAATGGAAATTTGTTGTTGCTTTTCCTCAGGAATGGAAGGGGATCATCATTATTTCTTTTTTTAGATGATGTAGCCACCCTTGCCACACCAACATTGACCTCTTTTTCCATTTCGTTCATCTTAGCTAAAGACACACATGCACATGCTCTAATTCCACAACCTGGTAAGTCTAACAAATGAGCTTTCAAATGGTAATAAGTGTTGTTGAAATGATTGCTGTAATAATTGCATTTCCAAGCAACATTGCCCCCTTCCTTCAACTTGTTTCCTTGCCCTTGATCTCTTATGACATACTTCCACAAGGGATGTTTGCTTTCTTGAGCTTGTTGTCTTTCTAAATTTATTCTTCCCTCAACATTTCAAGTTGTTGTTGCAGTGCTACTTCCAATAGAGGGAACACTTGTAGACCCTGATGAAATTGGAACGGGAGGGGCGTCACCAATGGGGCCATTCTTCCCCTTCCTTTGCCCCTTCTTTTGCACCCTTGGTTGAGTTATGAATGTTGTAAAAATATAAATAAAAAAAGCACAAACTCGTAAAAAAATGGACATGCAAACTGTTGTAGCAAAAATGAAAAAAAAAAATAGAAGCAAAATGCACTTACTTGTTGCTCGAATCACCTCCAAAATGTTCCCAAACCCTTTTCTGTTCACTCACACACACCACAGAAAGAGAGACACTAAATAATGAGTGAGAAATGGGCCCAAATCGGGCTTTAAATTCCATGTGGCACACTTTTCAGAGGGATATGTCTCCCGAAATCGGGACTCGTTGGCCCATCGAATTAGACTTGCATTCCCATTGAATCCCATGTGTCAAGTACATTGGACTCGTGAATCAGAAACTAGATTCGTCTCTAGGACACGTCTAATTCACAATAGCTGAGTAGACAAGCCAAACAATACTATAAATTATCTTTCCATAAAGAGAGCATCTATAAGTTATTATTCTTTTAGAGATGTCAATTGGACTTGCCACTTCATTCTTTCTTGTGTACTAAACTTTGGCCCTTGATATCATAAACCTTATAGGTTTACTAACTGATGCATACAATTCCATGTTGCTTTCTGCAACACTAAAACAAGAATATTTAAACTTCATCCTCTATTTCATTTCTAGATTCTGAACAAGGATCCATATTTCATTGGATTGTGTTCCCTTGTTCATTCTGACATGGAAATATTTTAGATGAAATAAGCCTATTACAATTTCTTCTTACTGAAAAAATGTAAAAACACCACAACTCTGTAGCACGAATAAACAAGAACCACTAGCAAAACTCAATAGGTTGGAATTCGCATAAGCTCTAAATATATAATGATCTTACCATTAATCTACTACGAATGCTTATGATTTCAATATTACTTTCCATTAAGATCTGAAAATATATTTATTAATAATAGGATTGAGCCTTAATAAGGTCTCTAATATCCATTAATCCACGCTGCCAGAAGTTGATATGTGCAGAGGGGTAATATATGTGGAGGTGTTAAAAAGAGGGAACAAAGGTTTTGATGCACATATCACTATTCCACACATCCTTCTAGACTGCTAGAATGGATACTAGTTGCAGAGCCATGTTTATGCGTCGATACGTTGAATAAATGTTGAAAATATTATTTTATAGTATCTATGGATATGATCTTCTTGATTTGCTAACAAGCATTAATCATTACACAATGCGTTAGAGTAAATGATATTAAGCATTTCAATGATGTCCTCGTTATGTGTCAATTCATCAAATAAATGCATATGTTAACTGGAAAGGAACCTTTGGTTCATCATGGGATTAAGCCTTAATTACTATTTAGTATGTTCTTGAGTGCTTGAACGATGTTTCGATTACCTGTCAATTATTCTTTTATATACGACAATCTGTGTTGTGGGAGATTGATTGAGTTTATGTAACATTTCACCAAAACGTTGTCGAAAAACAAGGCAATGTTATCAAGAAGTGTGCGAAGGGGATCCCCATATCATTTCAATTTATTGTAACACATACTAGCTACAGAGCCCTATGCATTTTCATGGCTTATTTACAAGTAGTAAATTCTACTAAACACCACGTCGATTTGCCAAATAAATGCCAAAAAGGTGGTTTTATAATATCGATAAATATAATCTTCTTCGTATGTTTACAATAAAAAATCATTACATAATGTGTTAGAGTAAATGCTATTAAGCACTTGAACAATGTAATTTCTTTGTGCAGAGCAGAGAGTTGCAAAGGAAGTTATGATTGTGCTCCCTCCACACCTCCGAAATCAATAATTATTTAATAACTATAACCATCAAACTTTATAAAACTAATCAATACAAGTAAAACACTATAACATAATTTTATTCATGATTGCATTTTTTCTTCTTTTTGTCTCACTGGTATCACTAGAATCCTCTTCCATATCATAATTTTTTGTCTTTGAGTGTATATGCATCCTTTGATTAAGTCCCAACGATAATCTGACTTGACAAAATAAGGTTTTGTAGTAAAATTCAATATGATATTATTTGCATAAGCTTCGTTAATCATAAGTTATAAAAAGATATATGTTAATAATAAGATTAAGTCTTAATTAAGTTTTTTAATATATGCTAATCCACACTACCAGGGAACTGATATGTAAAGAGGCGTAACATATACAGATTTGTAGAAGTAAGGGAAAAATCTTGTCACACACATCCCTTTTCCACACATCCTTCCACTTTGCTAGAATGTATATTGGTTACAGAGCCATGTAAACCTTCTTGATTTGTTTACGACTAGTAAAATACTATGAATTACTCAAACAATGTCCTGATTATGCATTGAATTGCTGAATAAATGCTCAAAAGACTAATATATAATATCAATAGATATGATATTATTGATTTGTTAATAAGAATTAATCATTACACAAAAAGTTAGATTAAATTCCATTAAGCATTTGAGTGATGACATGATTCTGTATCAATTCATGGAATTAATGCTTACGTTTAGTAGGAAGAAAGCTTATGTTAGTCATAGATTAAGAATTAATTATATTTTTCGTATCCACTAATAACCAACAATGAACTCCCCGATGCGGGTGTTTGAGGTGGCCTTAAATATGATAGGACAGGGGTGGGGTGAGGCAGATAGCCACTTGCCCACCCAGTACAGAATGTTAAAGAATGGTAAGGCAGATGGCTCTTGGCATGTGTGCAAAACATGGTTTATCGGCTCTCTTTCCAGGGGATTTGGCTCTCACATCATGTCTAACGCTTTGGCTTCTCCCTCTGCACGCTCCAGCCTGCATCAGAAGGCTAGGCTCTTCAATGTGATAGTTATGAAAGGAGCCCCCAGAGGCATGCCAATGGAGGATAAGGCCAAGAGATATCTCGGGTATGCGGTGAATTCGACATTGCTATTTCATTTGATTCACTCTCTCGCCTCTGGTCTCATTTCTGATCTCCGGATGCTTGTTGTGAACTTGGTCATTCCTAAGGTCTCCCGGAACTTGCTGGGGAAAGTTCCTCTGTGGCTTGGCGTGGCTCTCTTGGCAGAGCGGATTCTGTTCCTCCTCTCTTTCCTTTCCGGGATTTCGAGTTGTTGTTTCGATGTCTCTATCTCAGTGATTCATTTCCTTATCTATGACCTTGTTTATGGTTTCAGGTTGTGGGATGTCAGCTCTGCCGTAGGAAGGGACATTTCAGAGCTCAGCTTTGCTCTCCTGGCGAAGAGGCTTAAGCTTTTATGCTGGCTCCCTTCCTGGAACCTGGGTCTCTGCTGTAAAGTTTGTCCGTTCTGCAGGCAAAGCTGTTGCCACTCCCCGATCCTTGATGTTGCTCTGCATTCCTGGTATCCCGCTGTTGCTCTATCCTAGATGCCTCGTCTTCGCCAAAGAATGGGATGCCGAAGAGGCCAACCGAGGTGCGCACCTACCAGTTAGTCCTCTGATTTTCCTTCCCTCTCCAGTGAACTATTTGTAGGCTACTACCCTAGCACCCGTAGTGGGAGAGGGCGGCTCCATTCCACCAGCTTCTGTCCTGAGCCTCCTTCCACATCAGGCTTTACTATCTTTACCTTTAATAGCACTGTGAATCGACCCAGGATAACTGCTCATTTCTCAGTCGTTTTCCATGAAGACAATCAGATGGAAGACTCTGGTACCCATCCGAGATGCTCGGGGGCAATCTTTGCTCCATCTTCCTCCCTCCAGTTGGGAGTTGGAAATGTGCCTCAGCTGGATTTGAATGTACAAGTTCGTAGCGCGTAGGATGTAGTGATGGTGCCGGCTAACCCTGGTCCCTCTATTTAGAATGAGGCTCAAGTAGGGGATTTGCCAGATTATGGTTGGTGCCGTATCAAGGAAGAGCCTCCAGATGACTAGTTCGTTCACCCAGGCCTCGTCTTTTCATAGTGCGACCCTCACCACTGGGCAAGTTTGTAATGCAAACAGTTTTGTGGTTTTCTGGTATTTTTTGGCACTTTTGTTAATTTTTTATTATCAGGTGAATCTCAGCTCGATCCCCTGCATTGTCCTGAAAACTGGCACAACAATGAGCTCACTACCTACAGTTAGTCTTCTCATTTGTTTTTTTTTTTACAGTTCTGCCTCTCGTCAGAGCAGAGTTTTGACTTCGGTCACGATGTATTTGTATCTCCTTCTTTGTTAATAGAATTAACCTTATTTAGAAAAAAAATAACCAACAATAAACATTTTGTTAATCATAAAATTGAGTCTTAATTTTTTTTGTATCAGCCGACTATGTCGCAGAAGGTTGATTTAATCTATGTAACATTTTGCCAGACCATCGTATGACACAATGTGCATAAGAAGTATACAGAGGGCGGATGACTAAATCTCCATAACATTTCAATTCGCCAAAATGTTGCCAATGTACAAGGCAATGTGCGAAAAAAGTATGTAGAGGGAGCCTGATTGAATCTATGTAACATTTCACCAAAACATTTATGGAAAAAGAGGTAAGGTGCGGAAAAAGTGTGTGAATCAAATGAAGTGTACGAATGGGATCCACACATTGTTTCAATTTTCTATGATGGATATTGGCTACAAAGACCTGCACATCTTCTTGAATTGTTTACAAACAATAATTCCTATTACAAACTCAATCAATGTGTTGATTATGCATCGTTTCACCAAATAAATGCCGCAAAGACTATTTTAGAATATTGATTGATACAATTTTATTAATGTGTCAAAGTAAATGCTATTAAGTACTAGCGTGATGGCATGATTGCATGTTGGTTAATTGAATAGATATTAATAGTCTGGCTAATTCTTAATTAATTTTTTAATGCTGAGTGCGGAATCATCTACACGATACTCAGTATTTATCATTGTAGGTTTGCACATTTTTGCAAACATTCCACCTTGTCACAGTTATCCCATTTATGGCTGCACTGTCCACTTGTCCTTTTTCTGATGTTCTGGTACTAAATGCTTTTAAAAGTTTGCAATGTCACCTATTTTCATTTGAAATATTTCATGATATAATGTGTTATTCAATAGCTTCATGGCTACTACCATCATAAAACATTGATGTGTACTGGTAATCCTTGGTTTTGTGGGTATATGGTATGAATAAAAATCTTGTGTTTGGCCATGTCATTGATGTTGCTTTGGGTGATATCTCATTCTGTGGAGTGAGAAAATGTGGGCAAAGCTATGTCAAGGTGGCTTTCATTGTGTGGAGTACGAAGATGCGAAGGAAAGTTATGTGAAGGTCTGAGGTGTGGAGGTGGAAATAACGAAAAATCATGGAAATACATACATTCTCAAATAAAGATAAAATGTGGGTGCAGATGAGGCTATGCAAATTTGGCTTTTATTTTGTAGATTATGGAGGTGTAGAGGAAAGCTATGCATAGGTTAGTGGTGCGAAGTCAAAAATAACTAGAAATTGTGGAAATGCGAGCATTCTCAAATAATGACAAAATGTAGGCACAACACAAAGAAGCACAACCTTAATCAATTAATTACCAATAGAGGCAGAGACTATGTTGCGTTGTAGCTATTAATCTTGTTTAATAAAATTTCAACTTAGCTAATAATTCAACAAACCTAAAATTAATAATACTAATTATAAAATTATATATCAAAATGATATCAAAAACAATAAAAATAACATATATTATATTATATCCCTCATTTAAAATATGTCTTATCTAAGTGATAATGTATTTTTTTTTAATTATAGCATTACAATTATGTGAATTAATAATAAAAAAATTGTATGTTTGGCAGGACTACATCTTCATTATGGAGAGGGAATTGAACCGGTAACTTCACATCAAGGAATGTCTTAACAAAACACTTGATCATCATCTAATAACAATTAAAAACATTTACACATCACTTTGTTTTAATTAAGTTTTAATTATATTAACAATTCAACAAATAAAAATAAGTAAAATTAATAATACGAGTTATAAAAATTGTTTATTATTAAAAACAACATTAACATAAATTACATTTTAAAAGATGTCACCTCGGGGATAACAACATTATACTCATTTTTATAACCTAATTTATAAATTTAGTTCAAAAAATTATAAATTTATATATATATATATATAATATATAAATATATATAATTGTAATAAAAAATTTAAATAAATATTTAATATCTTATTGTGAAACAATAAAATATTGATTAAAAAAAATATATTGACCCGTCTTTGTCTATCGAACTAATCAAAAGTTCAATCCCCTCGATATACCTCATTAACCGAAAAAAAAAATATTCAACATCACAATTCAATATCAATAATAACATATATTCCATATCAACCATAACAGATACCCAAATTCAATTATAATCACCACACTTATTTAATCTATTTTTCAATATTATATTCTATTTGATTTGATTTACACTGATATCATATCATTTTTTGGAATATAAATCTCTTTGATTTGATTTATACTAATATTACTTTTAGCCCGTTCATGCATTAAAATTATGAGCTCTCTCACAAGCTATTCCAAGCTCCCAACTATTCAGCCAGTCCACACAACCAATTAATAAGTTGTTGCATAGTGTATAGAAATAAGTATCCATATTTCTTATAAATTATAATCCTCTATAGAATCTAATTATCTTAATTTACCATGTGAAGAAGATCCAATTTCTTGAGAATTCCAAGCTATATCAAACTCAACTTCTTATTAGAGTGAGAAACTTGCCATCCTATAATATAAGATTTATTTATGCTTTTGGTCTCGTTGTTCCATTTTTTTTTTAATAAATGTTGCTCTATACTATTACACTTGCAAAAATAGGAAAATTGGAAAAAAATATATATTTTTATGTTGAAGTGAGATGGTCCATGGTATTCTTCCATTAAAATCCCATGGTTAAAAAAGAGTTGAAAGTCTTATTTATAGAGTTGTTGATAACTTAAAACTATATACCGTGGTTGATAACTTAAAATTATATAGAGTTGTTACTAACTTAAAACTATATGATTTGTTTTTTTCTTCTGTATACTTATACTCCAAGTTCGAAAAATAATTAACTTGTAAACATTTGTCCTCACCATTGCTTGAACTTTCTATCGTAAAACATGTTCAA
>APFE030234345.1:26024-77270 GCA_000404065.3 Pinus taeda | reverse complement strand
AACAATGAACTCCCCGATGCGGGTGTTTGAGGTGGCCTTAAATATGATAGGACAGGGGTGGGGTGAGGCAGATAGCCACTTGCCCACCCAGTACAGAATGTTAAAGAATGGTAAGGCAGATGGCTCTTGGCATGTGTGCAAAACATGGTTTATCGGCTCTCTTTCCAGGGGATTTGGCTCTCACATCATGTCTAACGCTTTGGCTTCTCCCTCTGCACGCTCCAGCCTGCATCAGAAGGCTAGGCTCTTCAATGTGATAGTTATGAAAGGAGCCCCCAGAGGCATGCCAATGGAGGATAAGGCCAAGAGATATCTCGGGTATGCGGTGAATTCGACATTGCTATTTCATTTGATTCACTCTCTCGCCTCTGGTCTCATTTCTGATCTCCGGATGCTTGTTGTGAACTTGGTCATTCCTAAGGTCTCCCGGAACTTGCTGGGGAAAGTTCCTCTGTGGCTTGGCGTGGCTCTCTTGGCAGAGCGGATTCTGTTCCTCCTCTCTTTCCTTTCCGGGATTTCGAGTTGTTGTTTCGATGTCTCTATCTCAGTGATTCATTTCCTTATCTATGACCTTGTTTATGGTTTCAGGTTGTGGGATGTCAGCTCTGCCGTAGGAAGGGACATTTCAGAGCTCAGCTTTGCTCTCCTGGCGAAGAGGCTTAAGCTTTTATGCTGGCTCCCTTCCTGGAACCTGGGTCTCTGCTGTAAAGTTTGTCCGTTCTGCAGGCAAAGCTGTTGCCACTCCCCGATCCTTGATGTTGCTCTGCATTCCTGGTATCCCGCTGTTGCTCTATCCTAGATGCCTCGTCTTCGCCAAAGAATGGGATGCCGAAGAGGCCAACCGAGGTGCGCACCTACCAGTTAGTCCTCTGATTTTCCTTCCCTCTCCAGTGAACTATTTGTAGGCTACTACCCTAGCACCCGTAGTGGGAGAGGGCGGCTCCATTCCACCAGCTTCTGTCCTGAGCCTCCTTCCACATCAGGCTTTACTATCTTTACCTTTAATAGCACTGTGAATCGACCCAGGATAACTGCTCATTTCTCAGTCGTTTTCCATGAAGACAATCAGATGGAAGACTCTGGTACCCATCCGAGATGCTCGGGGGCAATCTTTGCTCCATCTTCCTCCCTCCAGTTGGGAGTTGGAAATGTGCCTCAGCTGGATTTGAATGTACAAGTTCGTAGCGCGTAGGATGTAGTGATGGTGCCGGCTAACCCTGGTCCCTCTATTTAGAATGAGGCTCAAGTAGGGGATTTGCCAGATTATGGTTGGTGCCGTATCAAGGAAGAGCCTCCAGATGACTAGTTCGTTCACCCAGGCCTCGTCTTTTCATAGTGCGACCCTCACCACTGGGCAAGTTTGTAATGCAAACAGTTTTGTGGTTTTCTGGTATTTTTTGGCACTTTTGTTAATTTTTTATTATCAGGTGAATCTCAGCTCGATCCCCTGCATTGTCCTGAAAACTGGCACAACAATGAGCTCACTACCTACAGTTAGTCTTCTCATTTGTTTTTTTTTTTACAGTTCTGCCTCTCGTCAGAGCAGAGTTTTGACTTCGGTCACGATGTATTTGTATCTCCTTCTTTGTTAATAGAATTAACCTTATTTAGAAAAAAAATAACCAACAATAAACATTTTGTTAATCATAAAATTGAGTCTTAATTTTTTTTGTATCAGCCGACTATGTCGCAGAAGGTTGATTTAATCTATGTAACATTTTGCCAGACCATCGTATGACACAATGTGCATAAGAAGTATACAGAGGGCGGATGACTAAATCTCCATAACATTTCAATTCGCCAAAATGTTGCCAATGTACAAGGCAATGTGCGAAAAAAGTATGTAGAGGGAGCCTGATTGAATCTATGTAACATTTCACCAAAACATTTATGGAAAAAGAGGTAAGGTGCGGAAAAAGTGTGTGAATCAAATGAAGTGTACGAATGGGATCCACACATTGTTTCAATTTTCTATGATGGATATTGGCTACAAAGACCTGCACATCTTCTTGAATTGTTTACAAACAATAATTCCTATTACAAACTCAATCAATGTGTTGATTATGCATCGTTTCACCAAATAAATGCCGCAAAGACTATTTTAGAATATTGATTGATACAATTTTATTAATGTGTCAAAGTAAATGCTATTAAGTACTAGCGTGATGGCATGATTGCATGTTGGTTAATTGAATAGATATTAATAGTCTGGCTAATTCTTAATTAATTTTTTAATGCTGAGTGCGGAATCATCTACACGATACTCAGTATTTATCATTGTAGGTTTGCACATTTTTGCAAACATTCCACCTTGTCACAGTTATCCCATTTATGGCTGCACTGTCCACTTGTCCTTTTTCTGATGTTCTGGTACTAAATGCTTTTAAAAGTTTGCAATGTCACCTATTTTCATTTGAAATATTTCATGATATAATGTGTTATTCAATAGCTTCATGGCTACTACCATCATAAAACATTGATGTGTACTGGTAATCCTTGGTTTTGTGGGTATATGGTATGAATAAAAATCTTGTGTTTGGCCATGTCATTGATGTTGCTTTGGGTGATATCTCATTCTGTGGAGTGAGAAAATGTGGGCAAAGCTATGTCAAGGTGGCTTTCATTGTGTGGAGTACGAAGATGCGAAGGAAAGTTATGTGAAGGTCTGAGGTGTGGAGGTGGAAATAACGAAAAATCATGGAAATACATACATTCTCAAATAAAGATAAAATGTGGGTGCAGATGAGGCTATGCAAATTTGGCTTTTATTTTGTAGATTATGGAGGTGTAGAGGAAAGCTATGCATAGGTTAGTGGTGCGAAGTCAAAAATAACTAGAAATTGTGGAAATGCGAGCATTCTCAAATAATGACAAAATGTAGGCACAACACAAAGAAGCACAACCTTAATCAATTAATTACCAATAGAGGCAGAGACTATGTTGCGTTGTAGCTATTAATCTTGTTTAATAAAATTTCAACTTAGCTAATAATTCAACAAACCTAAAATTAATAATACTAATTATAAAATTATATATCAAAATGATATCAAAAACAATAAAAATAACATATATTATATTATATCCCTCATTTAAAATATGTCTTATCTAAGTGATAATGTATTTTTTTTTAATTATAGCATTACAATTATGTGAATTAATAATAAAAAAATTGTATGTTTGGCAGGACTACATCTTCATTATGGAGAGGGAATTGAACCGGTAACTTCACATCAAGGAATGTCTTAACAAAACACTTGATCATCATCTAATAACAATTAAAAACATTTACACATCACTTTGTTTTAATTAAGTTTTAATTATATTAACAATTCAACAAATAAAAATAAGTAAAATTAATAATACGAGTTATAAAAATTGTTTATTATTAAAAACAACATTAACATAAATTACATTTTAAAAGATGTCACCTCGGGGATAACAACATTATACTCATTTTTATAACCTAATTTATAAATTTAGTTCAAAAATTTTTATAATTATATTATATATATATATATATATATATATATATATATATAATTGTAATAAATTTCAAATAAATATTTTAATATCTTATTTGTGAATAACAATAAAATTGATTAAAAAAAATATATTGACCCGTCTTTGTCTATCGAACTAATCAAAAGTTCAATCCCCTCGATATACCTCATTAACCGAAAAAAAAAATATTCAACATCACAATTCAATATCAATAATAACATATATTCCATATCAACCATAACAGATACCCAAATTCAATTATAATCACCACACTTATTTAATCTATTTTTCAATATTATATTCTATTTGATTTGATTTACACTGATATCATATCATTTTTTGGAATATAAATCTCTTTGATTTGATTTATACTAATATTACTTTTAGCCCGTTCATGCATTAAAATTATGAGCTCTCTCACAAGCTATTCCAAGCTCCCAACTATTCAGCCAGTCCACACAACCAATTAATAAGTTGTTGCATAGTGTATAGAAATAAGTATCCATATTTCTTATAAATTATAATCCTCTATAGAATCTAATTATCTTAATTTACCATGTGAAGAAGATCCAATTTCTTGAGAATTCCAAGCTATATCAAACTCAACTTCTTATTAGAGTGAGAAACTTGCCATCCTATAATATAAGATTTATTTATGCTTTTGGTCTCGTTGTTCCATTTTTTTTTTAATAAATGTTGCTCTATACTATTACACTTGCAAAAATAGGAAAATTGGAAAAAAATATATATTTTTATGTTGAAGTGAGATGGTCCATGGTATTCTTCCATTAAAATCCCATGGTTAAAAAAGAGTTGAAAGTCTTATTTATAGAGTTGTTGATAACTTAAAACTATATACCGTGGTTGATAACTTAAAATTATATAGAGTTGTTACTAACTTAAAACTATATGATTTGTTTTTTTCTTCTGTATACTTATACTCCAAGTTCGAAAAATAATTAACTTGTAAACATTTGTCCTCACCATTGCTTGAACTTTCTATCGTAAAACATGTTCAATCTCTCTCATGCCTTTTTGCAATAGGTTTAATGGAGGTTGCACTAGTTGTACACCACTTTTCTCCACTAAAAAGTCTTTATTTTTCATTTTTCACTTTGAAAAATCTATCTAGTATTATTTCTAATGGCATTTAACCACATGTTCCTTTTTTCTTCTTCAAAACAGGTCCTCGTTGGCTTAAGAACGATACATGTTTACCCCAAATTCATCATTAACTATCATTATTGTAAACAACTATGGTGTTTTCTAACCGCATCTTCTTTTTCAACTATCATGATCATTCCTTAAATACAAAACAATATTATGTAGTGATAAAATGTTACTACATTTTTATTAGGTTTTCATTCCATACACATAACCACACAAAATATGTTATAAAAATAAAAATTTCCTTTCTGCAGGGTGCTTCTTCAATTTTCTACAAATAAATTTACATATTTTCAATGATAATCTCTTCGCTCCAACATGCATATATCAGGCAAATACTTGTCCTCCATCTTAACTAACATGCATTTGCTTACCTCTTTTTCCTCATATTTCTCACTCTTCACATCATCATGGGATCTTCATTCATTAATTTTATTTACAGTTTGATGTTCTCGTCCTCTTGTATTTGCCATCATTTTTTTAAGTTAATCACCTCTTCTTGCTCGTATTTTTCACTTTACACTTCATCATGGGATTTCCATTCATTGATTGTACTTCAACCTTGATGTTTTCATCCTCTTGTATTTCAAGATCTTATGTTTCCTGTTAATTACCCCTTCTTGCTCATATTTTTCGCTTTGCACTTCATCGGGAGATTTCTATTCATTGATTGTACATCAAGCATCATTGTTTTCATCCTCTTATATTTCCCAACATTATTCAGTTAATTACCTCTTCTTGCTCATATGTCTCACTCTTTACCTGATCATGGCATATATCAATTCATTGATCTTAGTTCCAACTTAATATTCCCAACCTCTTGTATTTCCCATTATTGTTATTTACTTTCAGCACAATCTAAAACTCTCTCCCTCGAACTATCTCGAATTCCCAGCTATTAAACTACTTCTTGTAATTATTGAGATGCTCCAAGTTGTTTTTAGATGAGTATTCATATACCTTCTATAGACTCCCATCCTTTATTGAAATTACAAGCTGGAATGTGGAAGATTCGTCTCGTACCTATACAGCCTATTGTTTTCTAGGAGCTTACGAAAGGCTTCGTTCGGTTCTGTCTTCAACCCTCACAGCTGAACCTATGCATGGCTTCCTTTTCCTGCTGGTTAACTAAGATGAACAGGAACCTGTCCCGGTCGGCTGGATCTTCTCAGCACTGTAAACTAATACCAATCTCTTACTCGCAGGTGGTGGCATCCTCCGTCACCACCTGGTATTTCACGAAACTGATATTTCAGCGCTCATTTAGAGAGCATGCAAAACGCAATGTAATGAACCCAATCATTTTTGGCTACCTTAAAGAATTATAACACACACCATTAGCATTCTTGATATTTAGATAAAAAGAAGGGTGTAAAAATGGGGTAAAAGACTACCTTAAAGAATTATAACACACACCATTAGCATTCTTGATATTTAGATAAAAGGAAAGGGTGTAAAAATGGGGTAAAAGAAGTTCAAAGGTGAATATAGATGGTGAGGATGAGTTGATGTATTATATGGTGAAAAGATAAGTTTATTTCTGGTTTCTCAGTACCATTCTCCTGATTATAGAGTTTGTCAAGCCTTCATAGACCGCCAAAAATCCCAGTTATTTGCACCTTAGCAAACTGAAATCATTGGTTGTCTATGATTTTCTTGGCCTTTCATAGACAAAACTTTTACTGTCTATGAAACGCGAGTTTGAGTGCTGCATATCCGACGCTTATCCTGAACGACAGACAAATCATCATGGCATTCCATTTTTAAATTTTTTTCTAGTTTTGGTTCTATGAACAAGAAAGGTTGTTGTAACAGTTTGAATTTTCTTGTCCCTACACCATTGTGTATACTACAGTGAAATGTATCTGAGACACTAACTGCAAGCTGAATTGGTACTACATGGACAGAATTAATTGATTCAGTGCAGAAAAGTAGAAGAATTAAGATAATTTGCACCTTTTTTACGACAGATACTGTTATGAATTTGTACTCTCCACGGGCATAAGAGGTCGCTTTCCTCGATTGTTTTCATTGCGTATTATCTACTTCCAACGACCAGGCTAGCTGCAAGTCGATCATTAATAACTTTGTTAGCAAATTTTGTTTGCTGGAGAAACTTCAAGCTCTAAAGGGATATATTAATAACTTTTGATTTACGTTTAGATTATCCATAGGAAAATGTAGGTCGGATGATAGCACTTCCCGAAGTTAAACAAACCAACCTTGACATGGACATGTATTATCTAAACGTTTTGCGCTGTTCTCCTTTACAATTATTCCTGTGATCTTCAGGTAGTTTATAGATATAACTAATACACCATCAACTTTGAATTCCTGGATATCTATAACCCTGTAAAAGACGGGGGTTTCTTGCATATAGTGGAATGCATAGCTGTTCAGGTATAGAAACAACAAAAAACCAATAAATACCGATAATCAAAATAATGAAAAAAGTGGATATAAATCTATATTGTACAAATTTCCAATGGGATCTTACCACTTAGTTGCAAGTATTCGGGCGAGAGAGACTCGTACAAGAAATAGTGATCCGAAACAGCCACGACCCTCTACAGAAATTCCAACTGCACAAAAGCAGAGCATATTTCCCGCAGGGTATCAAGAATTTTTTATTTCAAGCTGTTGGAGTTACAATTGCGGTTACACTAAAACCCGCAGGTAGATATGGTTAGATTTAAGCACATGCCACACACAAGAAGCATTGACCTTCTACACCGCCATTAACGGAGAGCCAACAATCTCCCCCCAACGCTAGCCCAGTGTGTTTCAAACTCAAGACCTTTGGCTCCGATACCACTTGTTGGAGTCACGATTTCGGTTACACCAAAACCCCAGGTGTTAGTAAACAGACACATCCCTAGATTTAAGTACATGCCACAAAATACAATCTCCCCGAGACCACTTGTTGGAGTCACGATTTCGGTTACACCAAAACCCCAGGTGTTAGTAAAGAGACACATCACTAGATTTAAGTACATGCCACAAAATACACCAAAACCCGCAGGTGTTAGTAAACAGACAAGGTGTTAGTAAACAAACACATCCTTAGATTTAAGTACATCCACAAAATACACCAAAACCCGCAGGTGTTAGTAAACAGACACATGGCTAGATTTAAGTACATGCCACAAAACACACTGGAAGCGTTGACCTTCTAAACCACCATTAAGGGGGAGCCAACAATCTCCCCCCAACGTGAGCCTAGTGACTTTTGGCTCCGATACCACTTGTTGGAGTCACGATTACCGTTACACCAAAACCCACAGGTGTTAGTAAATAGACACATAGCTAGATTCAAGCACATGCCAAGAAACACACGGGAGCATTGACCTTCTACACTACCAAACAGAGAACCAACCCAAGCTCTCTCTTAAATTATAATAATATTTCTCAGACACTTCATAGTTTTTCAAAGTTTTTCAATAGTCTTCAGTCTTTCTCTTTGAAATTGATGACCACGTCACACAAGTCTCGAATATCAACAGCTAAACAAAAGTCATGAAAGAGTATACGAAGTTTCCATGAATGATAACAAATACCATGAAACATTATACAAAGGGTTTATAAACAGAAAAATTAGATGATGTCTTTAAGGCTTGTCATAGTGTTCAGTGGGGAGCATAATCTTAGGAAACTCGGAGATTAGAATTTCCTTTCCATAATGCAATGGGTCATGTTCACGAGCTCTTTAACTCCAACTGGAATCTCATTTAGATACTCGCCTAAATCTATGCAACGACATACTCCTACTCTTTCCACTTCTTTTAAACTTAATATAGAAAATGCAATCCCTGGATTTGTGGAGTTGTGCATGAGAAGTTTGGATCCATGATCCCTGGATTCGAGTCGCTGTGCATAGGTATTTTTATAATTGTAATCGCTGCATTCGAGTAGTTGTGCGTGGGAATTGTCCATGTTTCTTGGTTTGGTGATTTCCCTATCTGTGAATAATCGGGAAATTTTGCTATTCGGTGATTTACCTATCTATGAATATCGGGAAACTTTGCTATAATCTAACCAATGCTTTAAAAGGCAACGCGAGTCTCACTTATATTGAATGCATCCCATTCATACGATCAAACGATATATAGAAAGAGAAGGCACTGGAATTAATAGAAAAATATGTTTTATGCTTCGACCATTCACCATATGATATTGGAAAGCAGATTAGGCATGAACGAGGGAAATCCGTATAAGGAGCGAAATCGGAAGAATATCTATCCACAACAGCAGTATCTATCCTTCTCTTGATCTCCAGATGCATATTAGTTAGTTCAGTGGACACACACTGCAGCACCTTCTTGATATGCTATATCTATTCTTTACTGTTATAGGGATTAATTATATGAATTAATACAGATTAAAAGCACTTACACATCACTTTTTTTTAACAAAGTTTCACCGCAGTGAGCAATTCAACGAATAATAATTAAAATTAATAATACTAATTATAAAATTTAATTACATATCGAAGTCTATATTAAAAACAATAATAATATCATAAATTATATTAAATTATTTAAGAAAATATCTTATTTAAGTGATAATATCTTATTTTAAATATTATAAAGTTACAATTATACATATTAGTGCATGGCTCAGCGGACTGGGCAGTCGGCTAACTCCCACCCCACTCGCATTCGAACTCCCTTCGTGCTGCGTATACTGTTCCATGGCGTATATCCTGGCTAATGTGATGTGATGGCGAATATTCCAATTATATGGTGGTTTCGATGTGACAGTTATCAGCATTGTCTAATATGCATACGATGTAATAAAAGAAGGCTTATAATAGTTATGATTGGGAACTAGCCTCTCTCTTTTATAAAAAAAGTTGCAATTATATAATTCAATAATGATTAAAAACACTTACTCATTACTCGTAAATTTTTTAAATAAAATTCCAATTTAATTACCATTCCCATATATATATATTATATAAATTACAAAATTATATATCAAAATGTATATTAAAATATAATATAAATCATATTGTATCTATCGTTTAAAAAATGTTTTATTAAATGATAATAACATATAGAAATTCATTCTATAATGTAATTTATAAATTTAATTCAAAAACTCGTTTACTTACCAAAAACTTATATATATATATATATATATATAATATATATATATATAATTTTTTAAATTTATTTAAATTATTATATATAAAATAACATAGATTAAAGGTTTAATATCGAAAATAGCACATACTCAAATTCAAATAAAATAAAAAAACTCGATTCTCTCATAAGCTATTCCAATCTCCCAACTATTGAGCTAGTCCAAACAACCCATTGTTAACCTGCTCCATACTGTATACAAATATGTATCCATGTTTCTTAGTTTACCAGGTCAAGAAGATCCAATTTCTTGAGAATTGCAGCTATATCAAACTCATCTTGACATCATATGAGATTTATGTTCCTTGACATCATATGAGATTTATGTTTCTTTTGTGATGTTATCCCTTTACCTTTTAATAAAAGTTACTATTAAAATTTGTAAAAAAAAAATTTAGGAACAAAAATTATATTTATGTTGAAGTAAGATGCTCTGGGATGTTTTCCATTAAAATCTTATAGTTGGAAAAGAGTTATTTATAAAGTTGTTGATAACTTAAACTATATAATGTTATTCTTTTTTTTTTCTTTCCTTCTTTATACTTATATTCTAAATTAAAAAAAATGGGGGTAAACATAAGTCATCATCATTGTTTGAATCATTTATTGTAAAACATATTCAATCTTTCTCATACTTTTTTTGTACTAGTTCAATTTAACTTATTTCGACCCTAAACAATTTCCTATTGTTTCCATGGCATTTGATCCTGGGCTCCTTTTTTCTTTTTCAAAACAAGATATCCTTGATTTTAGAAAGATACATATACATACCCTGAATTCATCATTAAGTATCATTGTTGTAGAAACCTATGGTGTTTTCTCGCCAAAACCTTTTTTCTAATTATCATGATCATTTCTTAAATACAAACCATTATTGTGTAGAGATAAATTGTTTCGTTATCTTCCTAAACCATAGAAACCTTCACAAGTTCATAATCTTCACATTTGAAAATAAACATTAAGCAAAGACAATATCCTCATTTTCAATGACATATTCAACTTCTCCATGGTCATATTCAACTACATTTTTATTAAATTTTCCATCTATTCAGGTAACAACTCAAAATATGTTATAAAAACAAAATTTCCTTTCAACACCTCCTCCCAGGGTTCTTCTTCAATTTTTTACAAATAAACCTACATATTTTCTATGATAATCTCCTCCTATACTCTCTCCAATATACATATGTAAATCACATGCTTGTCCTCCATCATATATGATATACATTTGATTACCTCTTCTTCCTCATATTTCTCACTCTTCCCATCATAATGGGATCTTCAATGATTTTACTTCCATATTGATGTTCTCATTTTCTTATACTTACCGTCATTTTTAAGTTGATCACCTCTTCTTCCTCATATTTCTCACTAATATTTCTCATTTTATACATCATTATAGATTTCCTTCCATTGATTGTACTTCTAGTTTGATATTTTCATCTTCTTATATTTTTCATCTTCTGGTATATTATCATCTTATGTTTTCCAACATTTTTTAATTGATCACTTTTTCAGACTCATATTTCTCAATTTTCTTAATCTTTATATGATCATAAAACCTCCATTCATTAATTTTATTTCCAACTTATATTTCCATGCTCTTGTATTTCCATAATTGTCATTCACCTTCAACAGAATCTAAAACTCTAAACTTTTCACCAAATTATTTGAAACTCCCAACTATTAAATTACCCTAATTATTGGGATCGCCGAAGTTTTTAAATCAATATTCATATACCTTATATAGAGTCCCATCTTTTATTGAAATTACAAGCTTTAATCTGGGATCAAAACTATCTCGGGGCATTTAAATTGTTATCTTTAGCTCTTATAGTTTTTTTATTAAATATTAAAATTTAAAAATATATAAAAATATGAATAAAGATAATTGATATTATAACAATAAGTTTGCTATTCCTCTAGATATGAGGTTAAATAATAATTGAGTTTTAGTATTCATATTTTATGTATGGGCCAAAGGTGAAGTGCTTTTGGATAGCAAATGAGTTTTCCACGTAATTCTTTTATGGTATGGAATACTCATATATGATGGATATTAATAGTAGTTTAAACCTTCTCTTGAACTTAGAATGTGATATAAAACTAGTTTTCATTAATTATGAGTTGGTATCACTTGATGTAAATAAATAAGTTAATTATCTAATATTTAAAAGCATTCCATAAAAATGAAATTGTCCCTTCAAAACGGACAGGATTATAATAATTTAAAAAGTAACTACATCAATAAAATGTTATATTTTTCTTTATATTTAATTATAAATTCTTTGTTTTTAAATATATTATAGCAAATAACCTCAAATCTTATTTAACACATCCTTTCCATGGACGCCTCCAGTGATTACCTTTTCATGGATGCCTCTAGTGATTACCTGCGAAAAGCAAGTGCCTCTGTCACTCCTCACTAGAGTGTTCTTCACACTGCAGGGTTCCATAAAGTGTTTAAAATATTATTATTTCAAATGTTTGACTAATTTTTTTCTCGATAAAAATATATTATTATCATCAAAAATCATTCAATCGTATTGAACTTCAACCAAAAGGTTTATGATATGAGTAATACATGTATATTTGTTGAATAAAGAAAATATATTGTTGTCATTGATCAACTCGATGAAAATAATATGCCTAGTAGATTATTGATCGGTTCGACCAAAGTGATATGACAATCAATTGTTAAAACAAGTGTATTGAACAGTTGATTTGATAGATTTTTAAGTGAGATTTATTAATGTTTTTTTGTTAATATACATTAGAGAAATTTTGAAGTAAAAAATAGGTCTCACGATACAAGTATACAATAAAAATCAACTTTATAAGAATCAATAGAATTCAATAGGATGATTCACCATTTTTAATAAAAAGGTTAAAAGATAAATAAAAAATAATAAAAATAATAAAACTAGTTTTTCAACTTATCTCCCTACGATTTTACTCAAATTTCAAGGAGTACTTGTTTGATGTGAAATTTAATTTTCCATCCAAGGAGTACCCATGTTACATACTTTTGATGGACTCTGCTATGTGAAAAATGTGAAATACTTGAAAAAATATAATTGGAATCACATTTTTCAAGTATTTCACATTTTTCGTGTAGCAGATGTCTATCAAAAGTATGCGACATGGGTATTCCTTGAAAATAAAATTAAATTTTGCATCCAATGAGTGTCCTTGCTCAAAATTTGAGTAAAATCATAGAGAGATAAGTTGAAAAAATAGTTTTTTCCCCTCCAAACATGATGAGGTAATCTAATATTATTTTATTATTTTCACTATTATTTTATAATATTCCTTATAGATTTATAATATTATTTTAGGCCTCAAAATATGTCTAATCTAGACAGTCGGTTAAATAGTCAAGATAACGATAATTTAGTCATATCAATTGATATAATATGTCATTCAACTATGTTGTTGAGCTAGTTGACCATCTGATCTAATTGACTGATAAAATACGCTAGTTGTCTGTAAGAATGATTCGACTTAGGAGTTGAATCAATTGGCCATCTAGTCAAATCAATCAATAGAATATGTGTGTCACCTATAAAATGATTGAATTTGTAGTCAAATTCGTTGACTGTCAATCAAAATGACAAATGTAATACTAGTTGGGCACTGCAATGCACAAATCGCCTAAGTAGTCAATTTAATTGACCATATTTTTCCATAGTTTTTTTTTGCTATGTTTTTAACCCATAAGCCTTATGTAGCAATCAACAATTTGATATTACTTTATAGGATACTCGACAACCTCGATACACGCTTGAGAGTATGGGACACTTTCGAAACCATGATTTCCCATTTCTTTGTAATCTGATACTATTTTTTTCCTCTTTATAGTTGTTTCTAATAAAAAAATTGTTTTGGAAGTTTATTAATTCCATTGATCAACAATTATAATTCTAACTCCTCAATTATCCTTGAGTGTGTACATGGATTTATCATCCATTGACTATGTAATCAAGTCTACTATTCACCAATTAGCTACAGGGTATATTGTCATTGATTACATGGATATATCTCCCATCCATTGATGGATTTTGATTGTATAAGTGAGACTACCATTCACTGATTGGTTTTCAACTACCTACATGAAATTTATTGTGTAATTTGACTCATAAACTTTTGTTACCATAAGTAGCTTTGCCCTCCAGGATCCACTTCTCGTCAACATAATTTTCGATTACTAGAATGAACTCCTCTATCATGCTACCTTTGCACCATAATTTAGGTCTATCATGAATATTTTCTACATACTACCATGTTGTGTATCAATTAACATGCTCAAAAAAAAATAAAAATAAAAATTGCATAAACATATATATATATATACACACACACACACGCACACAAAAATAAACACCCCATTAAACATGTCAACACATAATAGGGCCACTTATCTTTTGTAAGTCACCCATTAACTATAGACCTTAGAAGTTCCACTCAACCATAGAGCCCACTACTCTAAATATCTCATTAATGGGTCACCCATGAGGTGGGGCTATGAACATACTAGATAAAAGGTTATCTGAGAGTCAACTATGGTTACACAATAAGCACCAACAAGTACAAGTTCCAAGCACCAATTATAGCAACATACCTAACTATAGTTTCACATCTAGGCCCAACTTGCACAACCCAATGTAATGCATCCATTTCTCTACCTTTGTATTCCTTTAAGCTATGCCACTACCCTTCAATGGCTTCAAACACATGCCACCAAACAAGTCTTAAATTATTGTAGCTTTGGAAGTTTTTGCTGCCCTCAAGAGTTTTCCAAGAACCCTTCAACCCTCATGCTAAGCAATCCTACCTAATCAATCCCCCCTTCAATCCCCGGGATTACCCAAGATGAGAAAGAAGAGTTGACCATATAATTCCACCTAGGAATTTTCAATAGCTCACCAGGTGATAAGGCTTAGTGGCAACCCAAACTTACTTACCCCAAGTCTATAACATGAACCAGTAAGGAACTAGTGGAGGAATGGTGGTCAAATTATAGTTGACTGGTCGAGAGAATCATGGGAAAATAAGGCTTAAGTATGCATGTGGTTTTTTCCCAAGTGTCATTTAAGGAACTCACCCCCACCTCTTGGAACTCACATTTACCACTCATCCCTTCACTTTTTGGACTTAGGTTGTCATATCAACTTGTGAATTAAGCTTATACCATGTCCTCATTGCTTTAGATTATATTCATAAAGTGAGTTAATGAATATTTTATTATTTTCATGATATAGGAACCATCTCTTGGTTTCAACCCCCTCACATTTCCCTCACATGGAGTCTTAGACCACCCACTTTTGTGTTTGACCTGGTTTTTAGTAATGATGTATTTTATGAACATGAATGTGAGTAAATACTACATTTCTAGGATTGTTAGCATTTTAGCATATAGGATGTTTTGCCTTAATCACGTAGGAACTCTAGCCTCAAAATATATAGACATAGGGATGTAGACCATAAAACAAATATATACACAAGGGCAGAGAGGCCCCACACAAATTGGCTCACTAACTTAATATGATATAATATAAATATATACAACAGGGTCATTCTTGGGATGTTACAAGTTGAAATATTTATCTAAAGACATAATATTATTTTTTATTGTTGAAATAAATTATCCCAGTTATGGAAATCAATTAGGGTGGGTTTAAGGAAGTAAGTTAATGACCCAAGTTCTATAATTATCTTGTAGGAGAAAAAGTGGACCTCACTACAGACCATTAGCAGGTCATTTCAAGCGGTGTGGCTTTTCTTGATAATGATTATGAATCAGCTCACATTTTTGGATATCAACCAATGATGATTGTCCCCAATATTAATTGACAAGAAAAATATGATAGATTTTTCCACTATTTTAAAAATTAAATATAGAAAATTTGGTTACTAATTATTTTAATTTCATAAATCCATTCAAATATTTATATAAACTATAATATAAATAAACATGTTATTATTTATGTCTATTATCTTTGCAACATCATTAGAGAAATAGGTTTTATCATAACTTTTTCTTTCATTTTCCAAATACTTCTTTAATTAAAAATCCGTTGAATAAATAGTTATACTTCTTTAATTAAAAATCCGTTGAATAAATAGTTGTTTTTGTTTTTATAAGTAATAATTCAATAGAATTAACATCTAGCATTTTTTCAAACTCTCACATGCATGTGAGATAATTTAGCGACCAGAAATGTATTATTTGGAAATTGTGAATGGAAATGTTGTTGGTTGAAATATTGAAGATGTAAATACAAATTTTATATTTCTAATGGGATGTTAAAGGAATTACAAACAAAAGTATTATTGGGATGTAGTGAATGGAAAAAATGTTAAAGTAAATATTGTTCAGGAGAGAAGACACATGATGATAAAAAGGAAATTTGAGATAGATGTTGAGGAATTTATTGACAACATCAATGAACAAAACGGGATTGGTATCTATATCATTAACGAATCAATAATTTCCTAAATTTTCAAGTTTTTATTTATTTTGAAATGAGATGCTAAATAAACCACAAATAAAAATATGATTACAAAATAATTAACATGTATTAAGGGAATGAGAAAATATCACGTTTACATAAGAAAATAAAGAGAAGATCAACCTAATAGAAATGACATGTGTGTGTCTCCCTCAGTATAATGAAAAGGGGTGCAAGAAAGATGAATTGAAAAAGAAATACGTGATATAGATGTAATAAAAAAAAGTGAAATTATGTAAAGAAGTGAATTGGTGGTTCAAATCCATGGTGAATTCAAAAAAATAATTACATGAAAACAATACATAAAAAAAAAGTTAAGTTATATAAATAATTTAAAAAGTGAATTGGTGGTTTCAAACTTATGGTTTGGGAAACTCATGGTATTTTCGTATGGTATTTGGAAAATATTAATACTTATATGAGTAAGACAAGACATGTAACGTGCTAGAAAATGTGTCAAGCCATTTTATTGCACATTGTATCAATCTCATTATATGACCTCGTAAGATATCAATTTGGCTTTCTATATCTTTTAGATCTAGATTTAGATTTCATTGACAACTCATCAGCGAATAATGCCAACACCCCATCGAAATAAAGCTTACAACTCATGGAAATATGGCCTTGGACTTTGCAATTATCCAGGGACTCACAATATATAGATTGAAAGACATAACAAGAGAAATAATTATTTAATTAATGATTATTATACCTTTTGAAATAAATATATCCCTTTACTAAGGGCTACAATAATGTAGAAAAATCATAAAGTACTTAAAGCAAAATTGAAATGTAATATTTAAAAATGTTAATGGAGTAACATTGAATAATATCATTTGAGGTAGAGTGATAATTGGATGCCATTTGTGGAGTGACAATTGAATATAATTGATGAAGGGACAATTGAATGTCACTTATGGTGTGAAAAATGATTATTATTTGGGGAGCAAATATTTGTTGAGTATATCAAGTGAAGCTATATGCTAATATGGTGAAGTGATAACCAAATCTAGATAAATAGTTTGTAGACTTATTGTTCACGTGAAAAAATAATTTTTTAAGAAGCTATATGTAGGTTTTTACTATACAAATGAAGATATTGGTATATCTTGCTAAGTTGGTGCTTAAAGATAAGGAGAGAGATTAGAGGAATTAGACTATCTATCCACATCAAAAGTATGTATCCTTCTCTATATCCATATTAGTTAGTTCAATAAACATGCACTGCAACACCATACTAATATGCTGTCTTTTTTTAATATAGGGTTATATGAATTAATAAAGATTAAATGCACTTACACATCACTTTTTTAATAAAGTTTGAACTCAATTAAAATTTCCACAAATAATATGTAAAACTGCTAATACTTATTATAAAAATTATATATCGAACTGTATATCGAAAACAATTAAATTAATGCTCATGGAGCATAAAGTAGATGGTGATAGGTTGTTCTATTAAGGCACTTTGTGCTGTAAAGGTCACTGATTCCAAACTCCACGGGGAAAAATCTATCCATGCTAAGGGATGGAGTGGCCAAATCGGGTGTGAATCCCAGGTGCTTTCGATGTCTTAGATGCCCCTAGGTTGTGGCTACTCAAGCCACATATTAAACATGCTAGTTATCTCGAAACTCACAAAACCTAGCAAACAAAAACAATAAAATTAACATAAATTATATTGTATCCATCATTTAACTAATATCATATCTAAATGATAATATATAAATAAAAAAAAATATTATAAAGTTACAATTGTATAAATTAATTAAAACTAAAAGCACGTACACATTACTTTACTTTTTGAGTTAAAATTTCAATTCAATTAAAAAAAATACATAAAATTAATAACACTAATTATAAAATATATATCAAAATATAAATTAAAAAAATAATGAAATAAACAAAAAGGTATTTTACCATTAGAATCTAAATGAAAAATATTTAAAATCCATTCTATTAAATATATATAAATTTATAAAAAAATAATAATTAAAATTATATATATATTATATAGATAATAATATATAAATATAATAAATATTATAAATTATAATAAAGTAACTCAAGTTTAATAGCAATAACATATAGCCAAATTCCAATATAATCACCACACTTATTTAATCTACTTTGAAATATATATCTCTTTGATTTGATTTACAATCATATCTATTTTATCTGGTTAGCAAGTCAAAAATATGAGCTCTCATGAGTTATTCCAATAGTCAGTCCAAACAACCAACTATTGAGTCAATTTAAACAACCAATTATTGAGCTGCTCCATAGTGTATAGAAATAATTATCCATCTTTCTTATAAATTATAACCTTCCATAAAATGGCCATTTCAAGATCCAATTTATTTAGAATTCCAAGCTTAACCAACTCGACTTCTTAATTCAGAATTCCAAGCTTAACCAACACGACTTCTTATTAGAGTGAGAAACTCAGGATTTATTTATGTAATTTGTGTAGTTATGCCTTTGCCTTTTAATAAATGTTACTATCTACTATTAAAATTCGAAAAAATTAAGAAAATGGGAACAAAAATGATATGTGTTGAAGTAGGATGATCAATATACTAGTGATGTTCTCTATTAAATCCCATGGTTGGAAAGAGTTGAAAATCTTATTTATAGAGTTGTTGATAACTTAAAACTATATGATTTGTTTTCATTGTTTTTTTTTATTCATCAGTGTTTGAACAATATGTTGTAAAACATGTACAATCTCTCTCATGCGTTTTTGGACTAGGTTCAGTAGATGTTGCACTAGCTGTATACCACTTTTCTCTACTAAAAACTTTTTGTGATTCATTTTTAATTTGCACCTTAAACAATATCTTATTATTTCCAATGACATCTTATCACAAGCTCTTCCTTTCTTCTTCAAAACAAGTCCTAGTTGGTTTTAAAAAGATATATACTTATCCCAAATTTATCATTAATTATCATTGTTGTAGAAAATTATGGTGTTTCCTAGCCATATCTTGCTTTTCAATTATCATAATCATTTCTTAAATACAAACCAATATTATGTAGTGATAAATTGTTTTGCTATCATCCAAAACATAACAACCTTTTCAAAGACATATTAAACTGCATTTTTATTAAGTTTTCCTTCCATACACATAACAACACAAAATATGTTATAAAAATCAAAATTTCCTTTCTACACCTCCTTATTGTGTTTCTTCAATTTCTGCATATTGAAATTACATATTTTCTATAGCATTCTCCTTCGTCGCTCAAACATGCATATCAATCACATACTTGTGCTCCATCCTATCTAACATGCATTTTATTACCTCTTCTTCCTCATATTTCTCACCCTTCGTATCATCATGGGATTTCCATTTATTGATTTTATCTCCAACTTAATGTTCCCATATTCTTGTATTTTCCATCATGTTTTAGTTGATCACCTCTTCTTGCTCATATTTATCACTCCACAAATCATCATGGATCTCCTTTCATTGATTGTACTTCCAACTTGTTGTTCTCATCCTCTTGTATTTCACGATCTTATGTTTCCCATGATTGTTGAGTTGATCACCTCTACTTGCTCAAATTTATCACACGTTACATGATCATGGGATCTCAATTCATTGATCTTACTCCCATCCTCTTGTATTTCCCATCACTATTATTCACTTTTAGCACAATATAAAACTCTAAGATCTCCCTCCCTCTAAAATTTGTAGCTATTAAACTAATTCTCATAACTATTGAGATGCTCCAAGTTGTTTTTACATAAGTGTTCGTAATACCTTATATACACTCCCATCCTTCATTGAAATTACAAGATGAAATGTGGGAGATTTGTCTCATGAGATATGTCTTGTGCCTATACGACCTACAGAAGTTTCTAGTAGCTTATGAAAGGCTTATGGTTGTCCAATTGGAGCACTTGTCAGAAAGAAGTAAGAGCCCTTACACTATATTTCATCTGGGCTGTTTGGGTTTGTGGGAACAAATACATTTTTGAAAATCTGATTCCTGATGTACATTCCACAAGATTGAAAACCATGGAATATTTTTAGAAGGTGTGTCCTTAGAGGCCTAGAGTACATTGTTCAATGGTCTCCCTCATAGAGATTGATTTCTCCTCACCTGTCGGTTTCTTTGATGGGACATACTCACAGTGTGCATGTGGTTTTGGTGTTTACATTGTGATCGATCAATCCAAAGCTTTCAAATTTTATTGGTCGGGTGCTCAAGTTCCAGTTAATGGGCTGAGGTGTTGTCCTTTTGGGGAGTGCTAAAATTTTCAATGTGGCTTGCCATCGAGGATACTCAGATCATTGAGGATTCCAAGTCTATCATAGAGTGGGTGCAGGATAGTTCCTTGTTGGTTTTCCCTTCCTTATTCCATTGTCTTCAACATATCATGAGCTTGATATATTCTTTCACCAAGATTTCATTTTCCCATATCTACTGGGAATAGACCACCATGGCTGACAAGTTGTCTAAGCGAGGTGTTTCGTCGATGTCAGTATTATTTCATCACAATCTATGGGTCAACAAAAACATCCATGCTTAAGGTGTTTACTTAGTTTTTCTTATTGGTTCTACAGTTTTGTCTTTTCTGTCATAACCCAGGTATGTTCCTATTTTGTTGGCTTTGGATTGTTTGGGTTGTTGTTTTTCTATTTGGCTCAACAGGGGGTTGCTTTCTGTGTTTAGCAATATGTTTATTTTTTGAGATTGATATTTTTGTTACCTTTTGGACCATCTTTTCTTGTTTGGACGGGATCTATATGTCTTCGACCTATTTTATTTCCTTAGCCAAGTGTTTCATGATATCTTCTTTTTTTGTAAGCCACACAAGATATTTCTATTAATAAAGATAAGTTTTACATGATAACATATGTCCTCTAATAAGGCTGACCTGGGAGTATGAGTCTCCAACCAGGTAAAACAAAGTAAGCATGAAAACTAAATAACAAAAGATTAAGAATCAAAAAACAAGATTACATTGTGATAACAATTGTCCATCTAAGGACTTTGAGACAGAATCCAAAAATAAACTACCATGGAATTGACAGACTGTACAGCATCACCTGGATTGGGATTGTCTTCGGAACGAATCTTCTTTCCTTTCTTTCTGACAACATTGGTCCAACCTATAGGAAACGAATCAACCAAGGTAATCTACATGGTATTGGTGAGATCTGAAGGTGTTTCCTTGTCAGAGTCAGAGTCAGAAGATTCATTAACATGCTTCAACATACTTGAAGAGATATCTTTAATAACAAATTCCTTGTTTCTAGGGTAAACTAGGATCCCAGCCAAGTGCTCATAAGGATGATGTGTAGTGACAGTTTCATCTTGATCTCCTCGAAGCATATCATCATCAACGCTCTCATCCTCTTTATCAAAAGGAAAAAAAGGCTCGTCCTCAATAGGGGTCGATCATAAGGTTTCCAACTTTTTGATTTAGACATTTTGTTGTGCTGCTTCATGGTGGAGATTGACCTAGGGCAGGAATTTTGTAAATGCCCAGTTTGAAGACAAATACAACATTGAAACATTGTATTCTCATAATCCAAGGATTGAGACTAATGGAAATCACCGATTTTTAAATTTATTTTATTTGGTAACCCTTTACTAATGTCAAATTCCACATGGATTCTTTTGTAGGTGTACAAGACATACAGTCCTTGAGAGGTATTTGTGGCAAGGTAATGGCCCAAGGAATTACCAATGCCCTCAAAAACTGAAAAATGTCATAGATGGGCAAGGAAATTATAAAGCCAAAGCCAAATCGGAAGTTTGGTGATGACTATTATATAGGGATTAAAATTTGGAAACCAGGGGGTAATGAATGGACTGGTTTTGCCCCAAAAGAAAGGTCCACCAGTTAGGGCTTTCTGGTAATCCTCTGATTCAGTGAAAAACACTATAAAGAAACCCTTAGAGCAAAAGATAACCTTGCATTTCAAAGTTTGTGATTCTTGAATCCACTTATAAAGCTTCGCTAAATGTGGCCACAAACCATTGAAGCAAAAAGAGAGATCATTCTCTGAGTAGAGCTCAAGGAACATCCAGAGAAGGGTGTGAAATTTCTACAGATGGAACATCCTCAAATTTGTCCACCTGGAATGGCCTATGTGTTGCTTGGGCATGTTGAGATTTGGATCCTAACTTGAGAACATGCTTGAAGGAAAGCAACTTTGAAGCAAAAGACACTCCACCACCCTAAGCACCACCATTCAAGCACACAACAAGAGATATGGAAGCATCCTTCACAATGTCATAATCTCTAAATACCTAATCCATGTGTCATTGCCTTCCTTTGTAAATGAGCCTAAACGAACCCACCTTAATTCCTCACAATGATTTATTTTTATTTTTGAGCATGAATACATTATCAGTTGCATTGGCAGTGGAGAAGAAAAATTTACCAAACATAGATCAAACAAAAATTGGGAAATTTTGGAGATAACTATCCCTATTTCCTTCCCCATCTGATTCATGAGTTTTGTCAAACACATTTCTTTCCTGCTCACTTGTTCCATTTCCCTGGCAGACATTTTGTTCAGGTTTTTCAATAACCATTTGGCATGCATTCTTCCCTCCAATAGCAATCGAGAGTTGAAACCCATAATTATCACCGAAACTCATTGTCATAAATCTACAAAACACTATAGTAAGAGGGCAAAGGAAATTGCTATTGAAACTCTAGCAATGTTTGAAAATTTCGATAGAGGCCCCATTGGGGAGGCCGTGAAGAAGAGAAAAGGCATGGTGTTTGCCTGTTTCTGACATAGAAACATTTTGTTGGTCCTCAACGAGATAATAACTATAATTGCAAGAGAAATTGTGCAGAACAATGAAAGTTTCATGCTAAGCAAGAACTTCGACAACCTGAGAACAAGATGTCATTCACAATCCCTTCTTCATTTCCGACACTTCCAATCCAGGATCCAACCTGTTGACCATTAGAGTCTGGCCCCATTGCTAAAGTACAAAACCCTAAAGGTCAAATTTATCGTGCATATGGAGTTGAACAATGAGGGTGCAAAGCCTTTGCTCGCCATTAGTAGCCTTTTTTTCAGTGATCATGATCTTATTCCAATATAGCAACTTTTAATATAATAAAGGTAGTTAATTTTTTTCACTTGAAAAAAAAATGAAAAGCTTCGTTCGGTTCTGTGTTCAACTGTCATAGCTAAATTGACTTGTGGGTTCCTTTTCTTGGTCAACTATGATTCAACATCCCCTAACACACTTAAAGTTACAAGAACCTATCCAAGTCGAATGGCTCCTATCCAAGTCGAATGGCTCTTCCTCCCTGTAGGAACTAGTACAACCACATTAAAAATATTAATGTGTTTGATATAGTCCTAGACTTCATAAATATAACAAAAAAAACTATTGCAACATGAAGAATGTCTTACCAATGCACACATTTACCTAATTAACCATGTATAAAAAGGTTAAGTGTCAACTTTAACTTGAGAAAAAAAAGAATTACACATCTTATTATAAACTTGACCATTTTGCTAAATAAAATTTGGTTATATACTAATTTCTTCATCTAATTAGAATATGAACTTATTAGAATTGGAATAATCTTAAATGCCTATGAAATTGGTGGGCGGGCAGCCACGTGGCATGAATATAATTTAACTTGAGGAAAAAAAAAGAATTACACATCTTATTGTAAAATGGACCATTTTGATAAATCAAATTTGCTTATATATTAATTTCCATGTCTAATTAGAATATGAACTTATTAGAATTGGAATAATCTCAAATCCCTAAAAGATTACTACTGAGTAGAGAGCACAAATCTATTACATAGAAAACCTTAGAAAACCAAGTTTAATAGAAGAAATTAATATTTCAATTCTCATTGGGAGAGGACAACTCTGCTTATATATTAATTTCCCCATCTAATTAGAATATGAACTTATTAGAATTGGAATAATCTCAAATCCCTAAAATATTATTAGCGAGCAGAAAGCACAAATCTATTAAGCACAAATCTATTACCTAGAAAACCTTGGTTAGGTAAAACCTTGGACAACCCAGTTTAATAGAAGAAACTAATATTTTAATTCTCATTGGTAGAGGACAACCCTGTTTAATAGAAGAAACTAATATTTTTCAGTTCTCATTAAAGGATGCAAAACGCAATGTGTCATGGAACACCCTAAATCTCAACCGCTGTTATATTTAACACTTCAAAACCACTTTCATGGCCACACTAAACTCTACGTCAAAATCACATATCCGTTTAAGTTTTCTGTGGTTCTGGCTGTGCCTGGCAAATAAACTTGTATTTAACACTTCAAAGCCACTTTCATGGGCACACTAAACTCTACGTCAAAATCACATAGCCGTTTAAGTTTTCTGTGGTTCTGGCTGTGGTTGGCAAATAAACTTGTAGATGAGTATACACCGGGGAGAAGAGCTATAACATAGCGAGAACTAGTAAGCCACCCAATCATTTTTTACTACCTCATAGAATTATAACGCACACAATAGCATTCTTGATATTTAGATAAAAGGTGTGTGAAAACGGGCAAAAAACAGTTCAATGGCGAAAATAGACGGTGAGGATGAGTTGATGTATTATATGGTGAAAAGATCAGTTTGTTTCTGGTTTCTCAGAACCATTGTCCTGATTATAGAGTTTGTGAAGCCTTCATAGACAGCCAAAAATCCCAGGTATTTGCACCCTAGCAGACTCAAATCATTGGTTGTCTATGTTTTCTGTGCATTTAATAGAAAGCACTTTTCCTTTGGACTTTGCAAGCAGCGCAGGTGAGTTTGAGTGCTGCCTATCCGACGCTTATCTGGAACGGTAGACAAATCATCATGCAGCCATTCCATTTTTGTTTTCTAGATTTGGTTCTATGAACAAGAAACACTGCTTGTCAACAGTTAATTTTCTTGCCCCTACACTAGTTGTGTATACTACAGTGAGAAGCATCTGAGACACTAATATTACTAGTAATACTAACTACAAGCTGAACTGTTACTACTTGGACACAATTAATTGATTCAGTGCACAAAAGGTCTAGAAGAATTAGATATTTGCACCTTTTCTTCGACAGGTACTGGTATGAATTTGTACTCTCCACAGGGCATAAGAGGCCGCTTTTCTCGACTGTGTTCATTACGTATTATCTATTTCAAACGACCTGGCTACCTGCAAACCAATCATTAATAACTTTGTTAGCAAATTTTGTTTGCTGGAAAGACTTTAAGTTCTAAAGGGATTCATAAATAGCTTTGATTTACGTTTAGATTATCAATAGGCAAATCTACGTAAGATGATAGCACTTCCAGAAGTTAAACAAACCAATCTTGACATGGACATGTATTCTCTAAACTTGTTGCGTTGTTCTCTTTTACCATTATTCCTGTGATCTTCAGGTAGTTTATAGATATATCTAGTACATCAACTTTGAAGTCCTGCATATCTCTAAACCTGTAAAATATTGGATTCCTGGATATCCCTAACCCTGTAAAAAAACCGGCGTTTGTCACATATTGTGGAATGCATAGCTGTTTAGGTCAAGAAACAACAAAAAGCCAATAAATACAGATACCCAAAATCATCAGAAACATGGATATAAATCTATATGGTACAAATATCTAGTGGGATCTCACCTTATAGTCGCAAATATTCAGACCAGAGAGACTCGTATGAGACACATTGATCCGAAACAGCCACGACCCTCTGCATAAATTCCAACTGCACAAAAGCAGAGCATACTTCCTCCAGCATATTAAGAATATTTGATTTCAATCTCTTCCATCCCAGTTATAGATTTTTAAGAATAATGAATATTTGTCAGAAACTTCACAGTTTTTCGATATTCTTGGCAGTCTTTAAGATCTCGTTCCCATCGTTTTTAGAAGTAAGACTTCTCTTTGAAATTGATGCCCACGTCACACGGAGGTCTCGAGCATCCACAGCTAAACAAAAATCATGAAGCAACATATACAAAGTTATCATAGACAGAAAGATATCAAAAACCATGAAATATTATACAAAGTGTTTATAAACAGTAAGATTCCATGCTGTCTTTTAAGGCTTGATATAATGTACAGTGGGGAGCATAATCTCAGGAAAATCGGAGATTATAATTTCCTCTCCGTCATTCAAGGAATCGTGTTCACAAGCTCTGTATCTCTAACAAGAATCACATTAAATACATGCCTAAATCTATGCAACGACATACTCCTATTCTTTCCATTTCTTTTAAACTTCATATATAAAATGTAATCCCTGGATTTGAGGAGTTGTGCATGGGAAATTTATATCCGTGATCCCTGGATTCGAGTCGTTGTGCCTAGGATTTTTATAATTGTAATCGCTGCATTCGAGTAGTTGTCCGTAGGATTTTGATAATTGTAATCCCCGTATCTGAGGAATTGTCCATGTTTCATGGTTTGGTGGTTTCCCTATCAGTGAATAATCGACAAACTTTGCTATAATCTAATCTAATTTTTTAAAGGCAAGGCAAGTATAACTAACTATATTGAATGCCATCCTATTCATACAATGGAAAAAAGACAAATTTAATCCTCGATTTCGGGCGCTATTACCAAGCAAGACAAGTGTTCATTCCACTAAGATCTTTGCAAGATTTATCACGACGATCAAACGACATATAGCCAAAAAGAAGGAAATGGAATCAATAGAAAAATATGTTTTATTCTTGGACCATCCATCATACGATATTGGAAAGCATATTAGGCATGAATTTCAACCAGAAAGTTATATTTCTAACACTAACTATATCTCCGCAGCAAAATCAAGTGTAGTACCAACCTTCAAAGACATCAAGGTGATTTACAGACAAAAGTTCCATATCGGTGGCTGATACATATAAAACATGCTTAGAGAAATACAAAGTTTAGTTCCAAATCGCACAATAGGAAACGTTCGGTATGCCAGCAAAAGTTGCATTATATCTACAGTAAGACCAATGACAGTTAAAGGAGATATGTTACTATTCTAACAATAATATACCCCAAACATGCTCTGAGAAAAAAGTAATCAGAAGAAAACAAAGGGAAAGAGAACTGTCAAAAACTGCCTCCGTAGCTGCCGCTTCCGCTGCCGGCTGCAGGCCTCGTTGAAGGATAAAGCGTAAAGGCATGATTTGTCATCCCTAGTGCAGCAAGACAGGCGTCGTAGGAATCTCCGCTTCTCATGGCCAATTCTAGAAGCTGCTCTCTAGTGAGTTGCAGTTCGTCTCTAGAATTAGGGAATTCCGCTAAATTTTGCTGCTGCTGCTGTTCTTTGGCTATGGCATGAGTCATCGGAAGCCTGGAATAAGATTGTGGCGTGAAGCCTGCACTATGTGGAATAAGAATGGGTTCCACTGCGGAGGTATATTGCAGGAGATCTGCATGAGTAGCCGCCAATTCCTTTTGCAGCTGTTGCACCTGTCTCTGCAGAACGGAGATGGCTCCAACACACCCATAAACGGGGTCTTGCAAACGGGCTTCGGCTTCGTAGGCCAGAGAGTTCACTGCGTCCTCCCGCTGATGAGGGGGCAAATCGTTCAAAATTTTAGTCACATTGCTGGCTCCGAAAATCTTGTGAACATTGGCAAATTTTTGAGGTTCTTCCGGAGGAAAATATGGAGCAAATACACAGTCCGAAGTACATTTTCTTCTAAGGAATTTGCAAGCAGCGCAGGGTGAATTCGACGAAGCGCAAGCCATTTCTGCCATGGAAGATTAATCACTATGCTATACTTTGCCGCAAAGGAAATTAATTTCTGATACCTAAATATGATTAACAATTAGGTAAAGTGCACGAATCGAAATAATTATTTGAATCAGTACAGAAAATGACTAGAAAACGGATGATCTGCACCTTTTCTTGAGATACAGATTGTTGTGGATTTGTACAGTCCGCGGCCTGCAATTAAAAAGCAGTTTAGCTTCTCTATTTTTTAATTCCGAACGAGCTGAATAGCTGCAAGCTCGAAAATCGTCCGGGTGAGGAATCAAATTTCGATTGCTGAAAATTTTGCAGCCGGAGCAAATCTTTGCTTGCTTGATCGCGTCAAACGGCGGGCGTTGATGACTTGTCAGAGTATCAACCCTAGTGGTGATCTGGTCTGAATTCTCGAGTCAAAATTGGGCGGAACCCTAACTTGTGCTTAAATAAGCATTATGTGAACAGTTAACCCTGAACGAAAACACTGTGCTTCAATTGTAATTTGGTACGTCTGTATCGCATTGGAATTGCCAATTTTGCCACAGCAGTTCGAAAAAAACAAAAGAAAAAAGGAAAAAATCTTTCGTCCTTGAGTACAGCTGCCCAATCTGATACTGTTATCAACCCTCAAGGAACTGTAGCTTGGGGACCAAAACAGCCCATCTGTAAACAAGACCAACAGAAACCTAATTTTGATTTCATGGTCCTGCTATCGATTTCCGTGATTAGCGTCTGCGAAAAAATTGACTAAACTGAGATTTCAGTTTCCTCTAAGGCTCATAAACTTCTCTTGTTGGACCAGACACCAGACAGATGAGGAGGGAGGCACTGTAGACAAACGGTTAAGTTTGGTAATGGTGCCATCACAGCCTGGATGAATTGGAAGATGAAGAAGGTACTGGAAGTACCTATCAGCTACTCTAAAACATTGAAACGCTCTGATGTGAAAGGAAGAGGAGGAGGAAGATGGAGAGAGTATGGCCAACAGGACTTTAACCTGTCAAAAAATAAGGCAGCACGAAGGATGGGATTTTCGAGGGCATTTCCATCTCTCTTTCTAATTTTCTTTTGGGAAACCTCAAACTCCAGACTTTTACATGTAATTTATTTATTTTCCATCCGTAAATAAGGAGAATCGGCAGGTTCGATTCGGGGAAGCTATCCTATCGCCCACTTCACTCTCATTTCGTTTTGGCTGCCGGAAGGTAGACAGACCGGGCCCAGGATTTGAACCACCGACCTTGCACTGTCGTCCACTTAGCACATATTAATCCAAAAGCATATACTATAAACTTGATTTACCTCGCCAAAACGTCCGTAAGAATGATCTGATGGCGTTTGTAAAAGTACATATTCTCCAACAAACGCCGACATCCATTTGCATTATCCAAATGCGTTGCATGTCCTCTTTTAAAGTGCCACTGTCAATCTGGATGGTGTTAAAACATAATTAAGACATGCATGAACCTTTCAACATACATAAGCCAAATCGAAAAGCTTAATATAGTCAATCAGCGGATCAGAAGCGGTTCAAAACCGTGGGTTGTTGGATAACGCGGCATTCGTAGCTGTTATGTCTATATAAACATGAAAAGGCCAGCAATTCATAATACCAAACTAATCAAAATGGTGGCCATAAATCATGAATATGCTGTACATATGTCCAGTAGGATCTCAGCCCATAATTGTAAATAATCTGGCAGCAGCATAGTCTCGTTTGAGATATTTTGTTCAGAAACCGGAGCTACATTCTCTCTTTACTGATCTCAAATAATAGGGTGGAATGTTATGTTTGTTGGGAAACGATGTACGAGTAGTCATATTCGGGTTTAATTTTTTTGGAGGTGGCACTCATGAGCGGTAGTGTAAAAGGATACAAGCAATATGAAAGTAAGTCTCATCACTAACTTTGGAGTTTTGGTGTTTGGAAACCATTTACAGATAGTTCCATCCGTGTTCAAATCCCCTGAGGCATGTGGTCCCACCCGTGTTCAAATCTCTTGAGGTGTCACCCATACCCCGTGGTGTAGGAGTATACAAGCAATATGAAAGTATGTCATCCGGCAGTTTTGGTGTTTAGAAACCATTTACAAGTAATATGAAAGTAAGTACCGGGGTGTATGAAAGTAAGTCCCATCATGCAAGTAATATGAAATTAAGTCCCATCACTCGCATGTATGAAAGTAAGTCCCATCATGCAAGTAATATGTAATTAAGAAGTGAGTCCCATCATGCAAGTAATATGAAATTAAGTCTTAAGTCCCATCATGCAAGTAATATGAAATGTCCCATCACCAACTCCGGCCTCTATGAAAGTAAGTCCCATCATGCAAGTAATATGAAATTAAGTCCCATCACCAACTCCGGCCACATGTAGTCCCACCGGTGTTCAAATCCCAACTTTTAGTGTTTGGAAACGATTTACATGTAGTCCCGCGTTTTGGTGTTTGGAAACGATTTACATGTAGTCCCTCCGGTGTTCAAATCCCAACACTCTGAGTGTTTGGAAACGATTTACATGTAGTCCCACCGGTGTTCAAATCCCAACTCTTAGTGTTTGGAAAGGATTTACATGTAGTCCCACCCGTGTTCAAATCCCAACCCTTAGTGTTTGGAAACTACTTACATGTAGTCCAGTGTTTTGGTGTGTGGAAACAATTTACATGTAGTCCCACTGGTGTTCAAATCCAAACTCTTAGTGTTTGGAAACGATTTACATGTAGTCCCACCCATCGATTTACATGTAGTCCCATCGGTGTTCAAATCCCAATTCTTAGTGTTTGGAAAGGATTTACATGTAGTCCTGTAGTCCCACTTGTCGATTTACATGTAGTCCCACCCGTGTTCAACTCCAAACGATTTACGTGCTCAAATCTTTGGATGTAGTCCCACCGTGTTCAAATCTTTGGAGGCGCGTCACCCGATTTACAATTTGGAAACGATTTACATGTAGTAACACTCGTGTTCAAGTCTAAACGATTTACATGTAGTCCCACCTATGTTCAAGTCTAAACAATTTACATGTAATCCCACCCGTCGATTTACATGTAGTCCCACCCATGTTCAAGACCAAATGATTTACGTGTTCAAATCTTTGGATGTAGTCCCACCTGTGTTCAAATCTTTGGAGGCGCATCATCCATATGCCTAGTCCCACGTCTATTTACATGTAGTCCCACCCATGTTCAAGTCCAAACAATTTACGTGTTCAAATCTTTGGATGTAGTCCCACCCGTGTTCAAATCTTTGGGGCGTGTCACCCATATGCCCATAGTGTAGGGGGATACAAGTAATATGAAAGTAAGTCCCATCACCAACTCCAATCTTTGGATGTAGTCCCACCCGTGTTCAAATCTTTGGGACGTGTCACCCATATGCCCATAGTGTAGGGGGATACAAGTAATATGAAAGTAAGTCCCATCACCAACTCCAGCCTCTGGAGTTTTGGTGTTTGGAAATGATTTACATGTAACGATTTAAATGTAGTCCCACCCGTGTTTAAGTCTATGGAGGTGTCACCTATATGCCCGTAGTGTAGGAGGATACAAGAAATATGAAAGTAAGTCCTAACACCAACTCTCGCCTCTAGAATTTCGGTACCTGAAAACTATTTACAAACAGTTCCACATGTGCTGTGTATGAATATTAAACATATTAAAAATAAGAATTAAAAATAAGTTAATGAGTAAGAAAGATTATATAAAATAATATTTACTCATTTTTCTATATATAAAATAATGCATCATCATGTAGCTTTGAAGTTCTTGATTTCTCTTTATTTTTCGCTTTTTTTCTCATGAAAATTATTCATTTTTTATTTTAAATTTTTATTATGTTTTAAAAAATAATTATCAATTAAATTTATACACTATAAAATTTCATTTTTTTATTAGTTTTATTCATCCATTTTTATCTAATTTTATATTAAAAAAAAAAAAAAAAAACTTCTTTAATTTTTTTTTTTCCCAAAATCCAAAAAACAAAACCTAGTTTTAATTTCTAAAAGAAATCAAGATATACATAAATATACTTTACTTTTAAGTATTTCATCTCCATCTATCCGTTAATACAATTAGCTATTAACTTTAGATATTTTTGCAACTATGTAACAATGCCATTTCTAACTTATTTAAACCGAAACTATATAATAATATGAACTTTTTTATCCATTAATTAAGAAATATGTCACAAAGAAACACAAAACCTATATACTATTTTGAAAAAAAATCAAAATATGAATAAATTTATTAGAATAACGAATACCACCCATTCTTAAAGCTATTTTATCCATTAATTAAGAAATTTGTTATAAACAATATAATTAAAATTCCAAATTAAAAAAATCTAAAAATACATAATCTATATACTCATTTTCATTTCTATATATAATAAAATATTATATAAATTTAATAGAATATTTCATCTATATCTATCAACTAATCCGATGAGCTATTAACTTATATCATTCATTGTTTCCACTATTCCATAATTAACTTTAAAACTATTTTATTAAAAAGAAAAAAACAATCAAAACCATAAAACCAGTAACCTGTAAAACTAATCTCTAGATATCTACAATTATTTCAACTATTTATCCTTTAACTCAAACCTATGTTATAAAAAAACAAAAAAAAACACAAAACTAACCCATCACCTCAAACTCAATACAATGTAAAACTAACTTCCAAATTTAATGCTTTCTTTAACAAATAGTTGACAAAAGACCAACTTTGTATGATGTGTAAAAATGTAAGTCTATCATCAAAAATGAAATTTTGGTATATAGCTAAAGTAAAAGAATTTAAAATTCTTAAAAAAAAACTATACAAAATATTTAACTATATAAAAAAATTTGAATTTAGACAGAAAAAAATTAAATCTCTCTTTTCTCATATTAGATCCGTATTTAAAATAGATTTATGTTGATATTAACACAATGCCTTCCTCTTCTCTTCCAAATATACCATCCTTGCGCTGACATCTGCTTTACAATATTTTCAAATGTGAAGTTCTTGTTTACAGGTTCTTAGTAACAGTTACTTAAATGGCATAATTTAGTGCCTGCAACAAATTATATGATTGATGAAATTCAAAGCCTCGAATAATCCCATAAACTCTGAGAGAATCAAAAAATAGAAATGAATAAATAAAGTACCAGTTAATTGTACCGTGCTTTTTTCAGTGCCGTAGACATCTACTCAGGGCTCGAGGATTTTAATATCTATAATATATAGGATGCTCAGAAGATACCGACATGCCGTAATCTAATTTCATAAACTTTTTCGGTGAAGTTGAATTGTAGAAGGACAGGAAGGAGGAGACGGGTAAAAAGGTTTGCGCGCAGTGAATGTAACATGTATATGTAGCAGTAGCCATTGAATGCAGATTTGCAGTTTAACCATTGTTTGTAACTCCAACGATTTAATTCACTAATTGCAAAAATGAGTGATCCCTGGATTTTATCCAACTGTTTTTGTAAATATATTTTTAAATACCTAGAGTGATGATTGCAAAAATGCAAGCAGAATTTTACTATGTATATGTAGACACATGATTATATGCATCAATTGCACTGTATAAGTGGAAACTCCAAACCAATTTGGATGTCTGAAACTGACAAGATGTATGTGGCATGCATGTGCATAACTTATGCACGGCCCCACATTTAAAGTACCCATTTCAAACCTGCAGATTCCTTCATAGGCAGTACGTTATAGGTCTATGATATATGGTGTCACATAATTAGCCATTCGAGATAGATTGTTTTTACCTTTTTATACACAAGGCGGTGGATTATTTTTGAATGTACAGATGCTCGTGATGAATGTATCATTATCACTCCACATGCAGTAAGAATTTCGTTTTGAATATAGTTTTTGAATTATTAATTGAAGGGTCCAAGAAGGTATGCTAAGTGGACTGTTCAAAGCACTAAGAATTTAATGGTAAAAAGCGATAAAAAAAAATAAAAATAAAAAAAATAATGTGGAATTAAGAATTTAAGAATATAAAAAATAATGTGGAATTAAGAATTTAAGAATATATATGGAATGTTAAAAAGATGGAATTAAATAATGAAAAGTGAAAATATTTAATTATTAGAATAGGTTTAATGAAACATTATATTAATAATTAGTTTACATCAATGTTTTATGGGGACATGTCCTCAAGGTGGGGACGCGCGGCGCCACGGCGCTCTTCCACGCTCTGGGGATGGGGAGATTTTTGGAGAAACATTTCCCACGTCTCTTTTTTGGGGAAACTCAGGGAAATTTGGGGGACGTTTTTCTGGTGATGAAACGCGACTCCTTCTTTTGCAGTGGGGACGGGAGTATGCCGAGGGGACGCAAGGGGGATGTCGAGGACGGGAGTACGCCGAGGGGACGCAAGGGGGATGTCGGGGACGGGGTACACCGAGGTAGTACGCCGAGGGGACGCAAGGGGGACGTCGGGGACGGGGTACACCAAGGTTACGCAAAGGGGATGCCAAAGGGACACATGGGGTTAATAATTTTTTTTAAAATATTAAAATTTTAAAAATATACAAATTTGAATATATGATTTTTTTTAAATAAAATAAAAACAAAAAAAATGAAACTATATTAAAAACTTAAAATTTGTCAAAACTTGATTTTTTTTTTACATAAATAAAACTATATTAAATTTAAAACTTAAAACAAATTAAAAACAAATAACAAAAAAATAGTGTATTAAAAATTTAATATTTATTAACATTATTTAGTATTTTAGAGAAATTTACTACTATTTCATTGCTCAATGTTTTCTATGTTTACTTTTAGTTCATTGTTCTATGACTATTTTAGACATCAACATGATATCATTGTCATTGTCATATGATGAATTTACTTTTTATCGTTTTTGAAAATTTGATGTGCATTGCATAATTTCAATTGACAAATGATGAATTTATTAATTTAATCTAGGTGTACCTTGCATAATGCCAAATAATGAATTTAGATAGAGCATTGCATAATGTCAAATGATGGATTCAATTTAGTAATTTACTTTTAAATCTACAACGCAGAAATGTCAAATGATCATTGATAACTCATAAATGATAATAGTCTAATATATAATGATGATCATATCTACTATTTAAATGTACATTTCATAATTATTAAAATTTTCTATAATTATTATTATTTATTATTATTTATTATTATGGTATATTAAATTTTAATAATTTATATAATTTTATTTATTATTATTTTATTATATGTATATTAAATTTTTTAATAATTTATAATTTTATAATTTTTATGACTTTGAACTCCTCCTTATCCCCTCTCAAATCCTGAAAACTCAATAAAACATTAATTTACATATAAATGAATTAAAATCCACTTTCACATTTAAAAAAAAAAAAAACCTATTTACCGAGGGTAGGATAGAGTGATAAAGTGGTTTGTTAAAACACTCTTATATAATAGTCATCGATTTCTGAGTAGCTACTACAAAAATATTACCGATTTCGGAGTAGCTGCTACTACTAAGATATTATTTTTTGAGCATTATTAGTAAATACTTTTAAACTTTGAAAAGTTACGAAAGCACTTTGGGTAATAAAACATTAAACACCTTTTCATAATATTAATACTCGTACTTTATTAACTCTAATGTCTTGTAAATAAAAAAATTGTTTTATTACATTATTTATTGTATAATGTGAGGGTAAATATTGCATTATACATTTTTAAACTTTGAACAATCATGACGGTACCGGTCATGATAGCTTGGCTTAATAAAACATTAAACAACTTTTTAAATATTAACTAACATTATGTTTTGTTATTTTAAATTTTTTTAATTTTATTTAAAAAAATATTAAAAGAATAAAATATTTTATGACTCTCAATTGCGAGGATAAATATCTTATTACATTGAATTAAGATGTTACACTATAAATATTTAATCATAAGTAGGGATTCAATTACATTACTTTAATAGAATGAAACACTTTATATTAATCGAAGTTTAGAAAGCAGTTACATTACTAGTTGAGTGGAAAGAAATATTATCGCAAATTGTTTAAATAAAATTTTGAAAGATTTTATTTTAAATTATATTTTATTATTTATCATCAGTTATTAATAAATAGGAACCATTTTAATTTAAAAATAATATTAAATATAAATAACAATATTTATAATTGAATTGTTAATAATTTAAAAAATATATATTTAAAAAATATAATTTAATTAAAAATTATTTTATTTTTTAATTAAATATTAATGTACATTATAATAAAATTTAATATGAATTATAAGATATAAAATAATTTTCTCAATTACCTAAATTAATTTTATTAAAAAAATATTTCATTATTATTTATATATATATATATATTATATATATATATATATATAATATATATTATATATATATATATCAAATACCTTGGATGGGGTGACATGTGCCAAACATGAGACGGACGAGTAACCACAACCTCATTTAGAAATAGTGTAGGAGGTCGTTGCACTACACTCGTCATTGCTATAATTGCACTTATGTGCAGTCACTCAACTCACCTCTCGGGAGCGGTTAATAGCCTGGAGAAAAATGATGGGTGGGAAGCTCAAGATCATAATGCATTTTATCCTGCTCATCGTCATTAATTTTGGTTAAATGAAAACTGGGCCAGGGCCATCCTTCAGGCTAGTCAGTGAAAGAGGCATGAGAGTAATGACATTCTAGTTATCTGCCTTGTAATTACGATTATAACTCATTCTAAAAGGAAACAAGGCAAGTTTATATGCCTAATTGGCGTTCTATTCTAGGTAGATTGTAAAAAGGTTTAGATTGCAGGCATATATTCTATTTGGGTTCAAAGCAACAAAGTCGACAACATTGTTTCCATAATTTATCTACCTATGTTAGCTCCTCTTCCATTGGAGGACTTCTTGGGTGGTTTTTCAGACATCACAAAGCACCAGTGTTTCATCGCTAGAGAAGTCCCAACCTTAGCCATTCCTTATTTTCATATTCAACCTCCTCTTTGGATGGGATATTGGGTAATCCTTCTACACATACCAAGTCTGAGGTTTACATAGTCTCGTAAGAACTTCCATATTTTCTATTGGCTTTTTTCTTGCATACATTGGTTTGGGTTCCTCTGCTTTCAGGACTCAATCTTCATTACTTTGTTCCTTGGCTCAAGATTATGCTAGCCAAGTTCAATATTTGCCATATCCAAACCATTATCACAGGGTCAGTAGGTAACCTCCCTAGCTCTTTCATTTAGCCTTACAACATGGCTCTTAACTCAATTTGATGCTTTCAAATTCTCTATTTCAATCTTGAATGGACACAATTTAGCAAGGAACTATCAAATGTCTAGTACCACTTTAGGCCTCCTTCACAATCTTGGGGTGATTTCTTTATTGGCCTTATTCTTAGTTCATTATAGCTTTGTCCTCCTCTGGGGGTAGGGATGCATTTGCAATTTTGACAAGAAACCTTGGCTTCAAACTCACTAGGCATCAAGCAAGGGCGTCATTTCCATGCTTTACTTGTCAATCCACCCTTGTAACTTCTCCAGGTATATTATCAGAAATCTCTACCTCTATTATTTAGTCCCTTATCTCTTTCCTTCTGAGGAAGAAGTTATATTTTCCTCAACTGGTTAGTACTTAACACTCTCACTATTTTCATCATGCCCAGATAATGAGGTAGAGTCTGTAGACGGGTTGTTTCTTATTAGGAATGAGTATATAGAGGCAGAGCATGCATGCACTTTATAGAAATCATGCATCCTCCTCTTGCTTCATAGAGCTCACTCCTCCATAAGTTCAAGATGAGCTTTCCAACATGGAGGAAGAGGCCTCCTCTTGTAGATCCTCTGTACTTGATATTGAATTTCTTGTAGAATGGGTAGATTAGGTATTTGACATAGGCACCATACATGGAAGGTATAACCAATACATGCAAGTTATTGACTTATAATAGCAAATGAAATTCCTCATGGGTAGAATCACGCTTGATCGTCATGATGCACGGTTAGATATCTATTGAATTTCTACAATCTTGGTTCTAGGATAGAATCTTAGAATCTCTGATGCTACCAAACCAAGAATCACAATGATACTACTTTGCATAGCGGAATATAAACAATAGTAAATCTAATAGTGCACAAAATATACACAAACTTTTACAATTTTCAACCCAACTTCGTTATATTAATCAACATATAATACAATAGTCTAGGGCTACCGTACTAGGGATAATGGCCCTCATACATTCACTAGTACAATAATACAAAATTGGGGCTTGGTGTCAGTCCATTAACAACCAATCTACCCTCAACAAGATACTTTGACCATCTGGTTGATGTATTCGACTCTCTGAGCTCCTCTCGATCATTCCATGTACTTGACTGGTCCTTTGGCTTTCGATATGTAGCTCCTACCTCTATCAATGCTCAAAGTCCATCTAGCCACTGAATCTCAGCTATCCAATCTGCTCACTAGTTGTGCCTTAGTCCATCAAGGGCACAACACATCGAGACTCTTGTCGAGTTGTTCACAACTCCACTTGTGAACAACTCTCAACTTCCCACTGCTGCTTCTCAACTACTCAGGGACTTCAACACACTATGGTCTTCCTACGCTACTCCAATGAAGACCAACATAGGGCATGAAGGGCTTCCACCTATCACTATAATATATCCATCTACCACAATGAACACAAGCTAGGAGGATTTCCCATCATATGTTGTAGAAGTCCTTCTCCACACAAAAGTCTAGGGCTGCTCAACTCCTCCTTTGGTTCGTCAACCCTTGAGCTCAACAACTGCCACTCCAGCAACCATCTACGTCCACGAAGATGGTGCACAATGGGCTCCAATCTTGACGCGACCACATTGTCCTCTAGCATACCATAAATGTCTAATCTGCATTCACACATGGTCCACTATCACTCTACCGTCCAATAGACCACGAGTGACTAATCTAAGTTCACACTTGGTCCACTCTCACACTGCCCTCCAACAGTCCACGAGTGACCAATACTTGTTGTATTATATGCTCCTAGTTAGGGCATCTAATCATCTAGGAAACCCTTCTACATGGCTGCCAACAGACTTCATCAAATCAGTCCCCTCCTAGGACACTCATCCTTTAGCATCCAATCATCAAATAAGAAGACATATGCAACTTACTGATGTTGTTCTCTTTGCCTCAAGATCTATGCATGTACTAGATTGGTTAGGGCACACCAACAACCCTATGCCAGTGCCAAATATTTGTGTTCACCTTTCTCCAACTAGGTTGCTCGACTTGTTGTTCACTTTAGGCATCAAGGCATAGTAGTAGAGCTGGATGATACTCCTCACAATACCCTACATTATACCTGTGCCTTTCATCAATAAAAATCTGCCCAAACTCATAGAGAAAAGGTCTATTTATGCAGTAGTCTTCAAGGGATGAATATGGTTGGGTAAGAGGGTCTCTCATAGGCCTCTTGGCCCACTCAGATCTCCCTCCTCAATGATGTTGTTCCGTCTATGATTTTTGGCCCAAATAACATGTACTAACACACTTAAACAATGCACAAACAATCCCTAACTTACCTCTGCGACAGTGGCTTAGGATTTGCACTTATGGATTGTTTCAACCAAGTCAAGACATGTCCCAATTGTTCATGTACATTCCCGAGACCTGTGACCCTCTTCCTTAGAAATCTACACTCCTAAAACAAACCCAAACTCATGCTCCTAACCTTCTTTGTCCTCCCTTAATCTCATTGTTCAATCACATAGGTATTCTTTGATATTGATGCACTTAGGATGTGCCAAATAACTCCAAACTCACCTCTTATTTATATCCAACAAGAGGTCTCCAATGAATTTGTCAAAAGGGCTAAACTAGCCCTAGCTGACATGCTTTCCTTGACAAATTAGCCCACACATAACTACCAAAATTCATAACTCAATAATGACAAATAGAAATTGGATGATTTTTGATGTGCTAGATTCTTCTCGATGAATAATATCATCCTCATCCAACACATGTCGAAATCTCGTCACAGTTTTAGCCCAAATATCGATGGGCGCAAAACCCTAGGTTTGGGTTTTAAGCCCACAAGGTCATTTGTGGAGCTCCTTCCTCCAACCTCTCGATCCTCAAGGCTTGGAGTACCTCCCAAGCTACAAAAAATCAACACTCCCTCTTAGCGAGGAGGGTACTTCCAAGACTAGGAAGTAACCATCATCATCTCCAATGACACTAGTGTTAGAATATTAGATCTACTAAACTAGTTATCTATCTAAGAAACCAACAATATATCAACATATAAAGAAGAACATAAAGAGAACAAGGAAAAATAATATAACATATATATGTGGTTCACCCAATTGGGCTACATCCATGGGAAGGTTTTCTTCTATTATCTCTAGAAATCTCCTACAATCTTACAAAGGGAGCAACTACAAAAAACCCGATACAAATGGCAGTATGTTGTGAGCACATGATAACATGTAATGGTATCACAAAATGGTATATGTCTTAAGAGGCTCCCATGGCCCTATTATATTCCCAGAGATGTGGAGGAATTACTCTCACATATTAAATGTGGGATAATATAATTCTCCAAAATAACACCTCTTTATATAATAAATGGATACAAGAATATACTATGCCATAATAAATATGGGATATAATGTATTACTCTTTTACATAAGATTGTGGACAACTTCCCACATAATGCAAAGAAATTATTACCTTCCAAGGAATATAATATATTCCAACACTACCCCTTAATAATGGTTGGGAGAAGGGCCCATCCTAACACTAAGGAATGAAGGAGTCATTACTGCTCCTCCTTGGTGACAACTTCCCTCATCACAAGCAAAGATCGAAGATGAACATACTTCGATTATGTCAAGAATTTGGTGAAGATATCGGCTGCCTGTTTCTCAGTAGGACAATACTCCAAAGAAATAATACCATTGGTGACAAGACCTCGAATATAATGAGCGTCAAGGTCAAGATGCATTGTCTTAAAGTGATATACGGATTATAAGCAAGCTGAATTACACCCTGATTGCCACATTTTAACACACTGGATGATTTCGGAATTAGACCAAGTTCGGTAAGAACATGCCATAACAAAACGATTTCTTTAGCTGCTTCTTTGGCTGCTCTATACTATGGTTCACATGAAGATAAAGAAAGATTATTTATCTTCTTGTTGGACCAAGAGATTAGACCTGAACCAAGTTGAAATATGTAACCAACAGTTGACCTTCGATCATAACTGTCACTTGCCCAATCAAAATCTGTATAACCAGATAGTAAAGCAGTAGCACTACTCGAATAAACTACATCATAATGCAATGTCCCTTGTAAATATCACCGAATTTTCTTGGCTGCCTACCAATGACTTTCAAGAGGTTGCTGCATGAATCGAGGAACCATACATTAGGGGAATTTTGAGGTCTAAAATGGGCCTCCTAAGAACAATGTACAACCAAAATAAAATTTATAAGAACCAATAGAATTCAATATGATGATGTCAACCATGGGAGATGATTCACCAATTTTGGAGTAAAAAAGTAAAAAGCTTAAAAAATAATAAAATAATAAAACAATAAAACTATTTTTTCAACTCGTATTTTCAACTTATCTCACTAAGGTTTTACTCAAATTTTGAGCGAGAGTAGTCATTGGATGCAAAATTTGATTCCTCATCCAAATATTACCCATGTTGCATATTTTTGATGGACCCTGCTACATGAAAAATGAGAAATACATGAAAAAACGTGATTGCAATCACATTTTTCATGTATTTCTGATTTTTCATGTAGCAAGGTTCATTGAAAGTCTGCAACATGGGTAATCCTTGGATGAGGAATCAAATTTTGCATAGAATGAGTGTTGTAGCTCAAAGCTTGAGTAAGAAAATACGAGTTGAAAAAATAGTTTTTACTTTTTTCCCTCTAAAATTTGATGATGTAATCTAATCTTATTTTATTATTTCCACTATTATTTTACAATTTTCTTAGGAGACCCATTTTAGACCTTAAAATTCCCCTAATGCTGACTGCAAAAGAGAGATCTGGTCTGCTGTGAGTTAAATATATCAAACTGCCAATGAGTTGACGATAAAGAATAACATCAACCAATGGAGTGGTACACTTAAAAGTGAACTTTACATCAATTTGAAATGGCATAGGAGCAGGTTTACAATCACTCATACGGAAACGAGCCAATAAATTTGTCACATACTTAGGTTGAGAGAGGAAAATACCATCGACCATATGCCAAATCTGAAGATCGAAGAAATAGTGAAATGTACTGAGATCTATCATCTCAAATTGCTTCTGAAGAGAATTTTTCATATCTTGAATTAATACAAGTTGGTTTCTAGTGATAATTAGATCATCCACATATAAGACAATAATGAGGACATTATCACCAAAGTTCTCAACATATATATTTGGATTAGATATACAATGCTTAAAACCATTATTCAATAAATATGCATTAATTTTATCATACCAAGCCCTAGATGCTTGTTTGAGACCATATAAAGATTTGTGTAATTTGCATACTAAACTTGAGGATTCTGCAGAAATAAAACCAAAAGGTTGTTGCATATAAATTTCTTTAGTAAGATCACCATTTCAAAAGGCAATTTTAACATCCATTTGATGAATTTCCCACTTATAAGATGCAACAGGTGATAAAATGGTTCTTATTGTGTTCATTTTAGCAACAAGAACAAAAGTTTCATTATAATCAATACCTTCAAGTTGACTAAAACATTTTTCAACTAATATAGCTTTATTCTTTTCAATATGTCCTTCCGCAATGAACTTAGTTTTATAAACCTATTTATAGCCAACTAAATTCTTTCCTAAAGGAAGAGGAACAAGAGAGCAAGTCTTGTTTCTCAAAAGAGATTCATATTCAGAAGACATAGCTTGTTCCCAATGAGGCTTACCCTTAGCTTAAGCATAAGTAGTAGGATCATTTGTGGCGGAAACTTTGGTCATAAGAGAAAAGTTAGATCTAGTTCGATGAGTGTCAGAAGGATTTCCAACCTCACCATCTACAGATTCAAGAGCTTTTTGAGCCCAAACTGGAAGAGTAGAAGGAACAAGAGTAACTTCAAGAGCTTCATGACTTTTAGGTGGAATACTTGAGGGAGAGAAGAATCAAGATCAATAAGATGCACCGAACTGGAGGAAAGAGTAACAAGAATAGGAGTTACAAGTGGTATTGGTAAATTCAGGGTGACATGAGATTCTAGAGACTCAGGTGGGGAAGAGACTTCATGAAATTGAACATCCCTTCTGATTATGAAACTTTGATTAGAAGGATCAAACAACTTGTAAGTCTTGGAATTATCATCATAACCAATGAAGATACACTTGTGATATTTGGGTTCTAACTTTTTTCGTTTTTCATCAGGAATATAAGCCCAACATTCACAACCAAACACCTTAAAATTACTAATGTCTGGTTTACATCCATTCCATTTTTCCTCAGGGGTAACATGATTAATAGCTTTAACATGACCTCTATTTAAAATAAAATTATCACAACAGATGGCTTCAACCCAAAAATTCTTATGTAGTCCTTTAGAATAAAGCATACATCTAGTCATTTCAACTAAAGTTATGTTTTTCCTTCAGCAATGCCATTTTGTTGAGGTGTGTAAGGAACAATATTTTGATGTCGAATACCATGTTTAGATAAATATGCATAAAATTCTTGCTTAAAAAATCCCCCCACCCCCCATTATCATATCACAAGATTTTAATACTCTTACCATATGCATTTTCAACCATGGATTTAAATTCTTGAAATTTTACAAATGTGTCACTTTTATTTTTAAAAAAATAAACCCAATATTTTCTACTAAACATCAATAAAGGTAAGAAAATAAACTGCATGAGATATTTGAAGGAACTTCAAGAGGACCACAGATATCACTATGAATTAATTGCAAAGGTGGTTTAGCATGCCAAGCTTTACCTTTATCAAACATTTCTCTATGATGTTTACCAAGAACACATCCTTCACAAACACGAGTAGTAGAAGAAATATTAGGCAAACCATGAACCATTTTAGTTAACATTTTCATTTTACTATAATTCAAGTGACCCAATCCTTCATGCCATAATTGACTTAGTTCATTAGCATGAGAAACATAGGAATAAAAGGGGTGTCTCTTAGTTGAATTAAAACCAACAAATTTATATGAACCAGTTGTATGATCAACAAGACCACAAGAAAATACTTTGTAATTTCGGTTGATATCTTTAAGAACATATTTATCAGGCCAAGCTTCAAATTTAAAAACTTTCTGATATGCAAGATTAATAGAAAGTAAGTTGATGGGCATGTTTTGAACATGAAAAACATCTTCCAATTGACCATTAACAACATTAATATTACAAGAACCAATTACGGAAAGTTGTTTACCATCACCAATAGAAACTTTGTAAGATGAGTGCTTATTAGTGTCATAAGATATAAATAAAGAAACATTACCGGTCATATGTTTAGAAGCACCAGTATCCATTATCCATTCCACATTAGAAGAAGAATTACTAGACGAAACAACAGATGCACGTAAAGCTACTTGAGATTCATTAGAATTTTTCTTGTTAGCTTTAGCCATTAAATGTTTCACTTTAAAGCAATTCTTTTCACGATGATTATTTTTTACCACAATGCTTACAAGGATAATACACTTTCTTCCTCTTACTAGTTTCATGATGTACATGAGAAGCATGACCATTATTATTGGTATGATTAGAAGTGTGTGAATTAGAACCTTTAACATTATTAAAACTTTTCTTAGGATTCTTATTATGTGCCACAAGAGCTTTATTCGATGAGACTTGTCCTGAAGCAGTCAACCTTTCTTTCTCATTTATCAACCCTTTACAAAAATCATCAAAAGTAAGTTCCGTGGTACTTTGAGACAATTCAACAACTCTATTCCTAGTTTGGATGAACATGTCAAAACAAGATGGCAATTTTTTGTTCTACAAGACTGATAAGAGAAGTGTCTGTCTTCTTGTAATCTTTACCACAATTATTTAACTTTTCATTTAAGGTTTTCAATTCAAAAAGATATAATTCTACTATATCAAAATTAGTAGGATCTATCTCATGAATCTTCTTTTCAGGGTAATAAGTAGAAACATCATCAGATTTATCAAATAAAGAAGCAAGAATTATCCATACCTCAATCGGGTTGTCTTCTGCCTCAATGTTCACCTGAAGACTATCTGAAACCATTTGACCAATGAGCCTTCTTGCTTGATCACACTTTTCTTCCCATTTAATCAAGGCTTGAGCATCTGTAGGTTTCTTGTGTTCACCATTAACCAACCTCAATAGGTTCTTACTCCTGATAACATCAATCATTTTCCTTTTCCATGCAATATATTTGGAACCGATAAGTTCAGGAACAAAAGCTACTTTTGAAGTCATAATGATAGAAATGATGACAAAAAATATAAACCCAAATGCAAGAAATGACAAGAGAAAAAGTGGATAGAAAACAATAAATTTTTGCAGTTCGTTTTGCCGTCACCTGAAAACCTAAAAAAACTATCAATCTTAAATCAACAATAATTATTCTTCCGGTACTCCGTTTGAGCTAATTTCTTTTTTGAAATTGCGTAGCCTGACGAGAGGAACCCAAATATATACTCTGTTATGGGAAATTTTGCACAGAACATAATAGGCCTGACAAAAAACGTTGGGTGTCAAAATAAACAACTCTCAATAATACTCCAAATGCTCATTATAACTAGTTTTCAGAAATTATGCAGCCACTCTGCACTCAATTATGCTGCTGAAATTATGATCTGAACCCTTGGTCTGCCAATCTTCTGCCCTGCAAAAAAGGGACCAAACAACTAGACTAGAATCACAGATCTTACAACCAGAAGATAGATCTCCTTGAGGAGAATCCAAAAACCATATAGATCTTACAGAAAAATAATCAAGAGCCCTTGAAAAAGAAAAATCTACAAAAAAATACATAACAAAGTGAGGGTTATGAGAAAAAAACTCAAATATGTAGAATCATGCCCAGATTTGAAGAGAATCCTAATGGCGACCAGATAATGAGTGGCTAGGTAATAAAAAAATAATGAGTGCCTAGGTAATAAAAAATGAAGATACACATTGATGGTTAAATTCAAAGAAGATGCTAGATCATAGTAGCCATGGCTTTGATACCATGTTAGAATATTAGATCTACTAAACTAGCTATCTATCTAAGAAACCAACAATATATCAACATACAAATAAGACTAGAAAGATAACAAGGAAAAACAATACAACATATATATGTGGTTCAACCAATTGGGCTATGTCCAAAGGAAGGTTGTCTTCTATTACCTCCAGAAATTTCCTACAATCTTAGAAAAAGAGCAACTACAATCTTAGAAAAAGAGCAACTACAAATAACCCGATACAAATGGCAGTACGCTGTGAGCACAGGATAACATGTGATGGTATCACAAAATGGTATATGTCTTAAGAGGCTCCCTTGGCCCTATTATATACCCAGAGATGTGGAGGAATTACTCTCACATATTAAATGTGGGATAATATAATTCTCCAAAATAACACATCTTTATATAATAAATGGATACAAGAGTATACTATGCCATAATAAATATGGGATATAATGTATTACTCTTTTACATAATATTTTGGACAACTTTCGAAATAATACAAAATCATTATTACCTTCCAAGGAATATAATATATTCCAACAACTAGCCCATATCGCATCCATCACTACAGGATACCCTATAGAATGAACCAGACAACATATGTAGTGCCCCTACCTCATCACATTCGAACCTGAAGATCCAAAACTTGCATAGGGCTACTCCCTCTGAGGATAGACTCCCTCTGAGCCCACATGATCAACATTAGCTCAGTCCTACAAACACCCATCCTCCTGCGTCAAATACCACTCATGCAAATCCCTCCAATATCGAATATGCAACATCATGATCCAATGAAGACTCTATTATGCTAATATGAAGTCCATCACATGAAGCCATCTCGATCAACCTGATCTCGTCCAAGCCAAAGAAACCCTCGGGTTATCCTAACCATCCATGACAAATCAACAGAAGTCCATGATCAACAATCTCCCCTAGAAAAAACTATTGTTCACTAAGCTCACAACCAATCCACGAGAACTCCCAGCTAATCTCACTACCAAGCCATTCAAGATCACATCTCCATGTCTTCATTTGAACCCTCTTCTCGATGATCTAGAAACCCACAACTCCCTCTGAGTTGCTTCGTTGTGCACACTCTGATTCACTGCCCCTTAATGTAGCTCAGACATGCTTCGATACCAGATTGAATTTATATGAATCTAGGATAGAATCTTAGAATATTTGATGCTACCAAACCAAGAATCACAATGATACTACTTTGCACAGTGGAATATAAACATTAGTAAATCTATTAGTGCACAAAATATAGACAACTTTTTTACAATTTTCAACCCAACTTCATATTATTAATCAACATATAATACAACATTCTAGGGTTCCCATACTAGTGATAATGGCCCTCATACATACACTAGTACAAAATACAAGACTGGGGCTTGGTGTCAGTCCATCGATAGCCAATCTACCATCAACAAGATATTCTGACCATCTGGCTAATGTAGTCGACTCTCTCAGCTCCTCTCAATCATACTCTGTACCTACCTGGTCCTTCAGCTCCCGATCTACAACTCTTTCCTCTATCAATGCTCCAAGTCCATCTAGCCATTGAATCTTGGCTATCCAATATCCTCACTAGTTGCGCCTTAATCCATCAAGGGTACAACACATTGAGACTCCTATCGAGTTGTTCATAGCTCCACTTGTGAACAACTTTCAACTGCCCACTACTGCTCCTCACTACTCAGGGACTTCAACCCACTATGGTCTTCCTATGCTACACCAATGAAGACCAACATAGGGCATGAAGGGCTATCACCTATGACTGTAAGATTTCCATCTCCCACAATGAACAAAGGCTAGGAGGACTCCCCATCATCTATTGTAGAATTCCTTCTCCACACTCAATTCTAGGGCTTCTCAATCGCTCCATTGGTTCGTTAACCCTTGATCTCAACAACTGCCACTCTAGCAACCATCTAGGTCCCTGAAGATGGTGCACAACGGGCTCCAACTCGGATGCTATCATGCTATCCTCCAACATCCCATAAATGTCCAATACATGTTAAAACTTGGTCCACTCTTGCGTTTCCCTCCAACAGACCAAGAGTGACCAATCCATGTTCACACTTGGTCCACTCTCACGCTACCCTTCAACAGTCCATGAGTGACTAGTATTTGTTGTATCATATGCTCCTAGTTAGGGAATCCAATCATCTCGGAAATCAGTCCCCTCCTAGGTTACTCATCCTCTAACATCCAATTATCAAACAAGAATACATCTGCAACTTACTATTGTTGTCCTCTTTGGATCGAGATCTATGCATGTACCAGATTGGTTAGGGCACACCAACAACCATACACCAGTGCCCAATCTTTGTGTTCACCTTTATCCAACTAGGTTGCTCCACTTGTTGTTCATTTTAGGTTTCAAGGCACAATAGTAGAACTGGAGGATACTCCTCACAATAGCCTACGCCATACATGTACCTTCCAACAATACAAATTTGCCCAAACTCATGGAGAAGATATATGTTTAGGCTACGACCTTTAAGGGATGAATGCGGCTTGGTTAGAGGGTCTATCCTAGGCCTCTTGGCCCACTCAAATCTCCCTCCTCAACGTTGTTACTACATTCTATGATCTGTGGCCGAAACAATATGTACTAACACACTTGAACAATGCACAAACAATCCCTAACTTACCTTTGTGACAAAAACTTAGGATTTGCACTTATGTAATGTTTCAAACAAGTCAAGACATGTCCTAATTGCTCCTATACATGCCTCAGACCTGCGGCCCTGTTCCTCAGAAATCTGCACTCCTAAAATAGGGCCAAACACGTGCTCCTAGCCTTCTCCATCCTCCTTTAATCTCATTGTCCAATCTCAAGGGTGTTCTTTTATATTGATGCACTTAGGATGTACAAAATAACTCCAAAATCACCTCTTATTTGTACCCAACAAGAGGTCTCCAACAAATTTTTTAAGAGGGATAAACTAGCCCTAGACGACATGCTTTCCTTGACAAATTAGCTCACACATAACTTCAAAAATTCATAAATCAACAACGAAAACTCAGAATTGGATGATTTTTGATGCCTCGGATTCGTCTCGATGAGTAATATCATCCTCATCCATCACATGTTGAAATTTCTTCATAGTTTTGGTTCAAATATTGATGGGTGCAAAATCTCAGGCTTGGGTTTCAAGCCCACAAGGCCATTTGTGGAGCTCCTTCCTCCAACCTCTCGATCCTCAAGGCTTGGAGTACCTCCCAAGTTGCAAAAAATCAACAATATCTTCGACCCTCTTGAGAATATCCACAAAATGGAGTGACTTGAGAGGCACTTGGTCCTATCCCCTATAATAGATCAATCCACAACAAATCCAACAACCCCCATCCGAGTATCGAGATATGATTCAAAACCCGCAGCCTAATAGTAATTTTTCTATGTTTAGTATCTTTGTTGTACATTGCCAACTAGGCCCACATCTTAGTAGTTGGTGTTCTATTTTTTGTTGTTGTTACTTTTCGTTTGACACTCTTTCCTCTACAGAGAGTCCAATTTTGGATTTGGTCTAGTTTACCTAGTGAATGACCAACTAGAATTTTGTAATCTTCTATGTAATTCCCATGTTTTTTGATTAATGAAAGTATTTTCCCTGTTAAAATATATAATAAAAAATAGATTGACTAAACAAAGAAGTAATCTCTTCCCCACCACGTACCATAATTACTACGAGTGGCATACCCCATCCATTCTAAATTATACCATGATGTGTCTTGATTTGGAAATTAATGTAGGTAGGTATTTGATGTTCAAGTTGTAGTTGGCGCATCAATTGTTAATTATCCTCATAAAATCCCTTGTGCAGGAGGAAGTATCCATCATACCCCCTGTATCAGTTCTGAAGGAATTCTACTACCACATCCTCATTTCTTTTTGGCTCCATTACATGGGTAGGTTATTTCTATTTGGGAACATGATATCTCTATGGTTTCCCTTTTTCTTTCTCATTTTCTATAGTGTTTAGCCTTGATTGAAATCTCTTTTAACCTCTTCTTATAATGAGCGAAGAGGGGCCTTCTACTTCTCTTTGGAAGCTACTACATTTCCTCCTTCTAGAACAAAAATATTCTTCTCTTTGGTCATCTTCATCCTAGTATTGGATGCTTTTTTCCATTGTTCGTCATTGGGAATGGATTCACAAGGGAAACATTAGTCATAATGGGCCAAAAAAATTGTGTTACCATCTTTGTGTTGATGTTTTGATGCAGGTATATGATGGAAAAATAGCATAATTGGTTTGTGAAGAAATAAGAGAGCCAGAAGTAACGATGGCAATTGACATGGCTTGCACTTGGTATTTAGAGGTAATGGAAGAATACATTTCAGACTAGGTTTCCAACCCACGGACATACTCATGGATGATGAAAACAATATTCCCTTACCACTAACTTCTACTCGAAGATAACAAAGTTGTTGGGAAAATTCATCATGGACAAAAATGAGGCAAAAGAAGGAATTATGCTTATGCTAGACAAGGTGTCTTGAACTAAAGGGAGATGAGGTTGAGTCTCAACCACATAGAAGATTAGCTAGCTCTTGATTCTAGTCTTAGTAAAAGAAGTAGGGAACACTTCAGTCCGATTTGAGGTGGACGCCTTAAGTTCTCAATTTTTATGAATTCAAATATTCAATTATGTTGATGTTTTTGTTTAAATAATCATTGTTTCTATAAACTAAATAGCCTACATATTAGGTTGTTTCTAGAATTTCCTAAGCTTAATTTATTTTAATTTTTATGTTACAAAATACTAAGTTAGTTTATGACTCCTTTCTGATAAGAAAATAAATGTACACACTACTACATTTGCATACTATATTTACAATATCAAAATTACATAAGTAATACATATTTTATTACTTATAATTTAAAATTTATCCACAATATTTAGGATTAAAAATAGAATCATATAACTAATTATGAATGACAAACATAGGTATCAAGGTATTAAAATTACATTGTGTGTATGTGT
>APFE030234345.1:8621-24568 GCA_000404065.3 Pinus taeda | reverse complement strand
TAAGCAACATTGGATTATTGTTAGCATGGCTACCCGAGGAATATAACTCCATTATTGCTAAAAAAAAAAAAAAATCATCAAGTTTTCAAATTGGTAAACAACCTGTTGACGTAGCAGAGATCGCAGTTCATTCACCCTACAAATGAGAGTGGAGAGGCAGGAGAAAACTAGGTGGTTACTTTTCCATAACCCTTCAGATGGGGCATGAATGTAGATCGAAACCCTAGGTGGATCAACGATGTAACATCCTTCAGGTGTGGCAGATAGAAACTTTGAGAAAGGATCATTGTTAACAGTGCACCGAGTCAACTGGTGCCCACCCGACACCAGAGATAGAATACAACCATGTGAAGTGAGTCATATGCACAAAGTTTTTCATTAAATCTAAACAACATAAGGTACGAGAGACATAAACCATGAAGTGATAGCACAAATTAAACCATCAATCACTATCTCACAAACCTGTACGTTAATTATGTTTATATGCCTTAAGAAGTTGTTAATTGCTTGTAACTTGCATAGTTGCACAATCTTATTATTTGTATAAGGTTATAAAGTAACTGTGTGTTAATGTGATGAGTCTTTAGACTAAGATCGGTGGTTACATTTCGCAATAAGTAAATATTATTTTTATTTTTATGTGTGATGAGTAAGTATATGTGACAAGTGTTATCAAAGACTGGTTCCAATACTGGACCTGATTGGGAAAATGTAGTGATGAAGAGTGTATGGTTGTACAAAGAGAGAGTAGAGAACAATGAGAGGAGGAGCTAGAGGACTACCCCCACCAAGGTCAATGGTGTAGTTTGGTTCCATACGAAATCTTGGGGCAAATACTGAAATGTGGATACAACTGGGAGCAGAGTAGGAGAATCAGACAACCATGCTATAAGAAATTGTCCAACAGATGAAGGCTGAAATGATTTGATTGTGAACATATAATGAAAGGTTGATGCGTGACTAGGAGTGAATCTTAAAGAGTCTCTCAGATAAACATAATCATAGGAATTCTCACCCCAGTCTTGATAATGAAACTAGAAACGACGAAGAGAAACAACATCAGAATGAGAACACCCTGGAAGGAAATCATACCCAAAGAAATGAGGGAGACATAGATGATAATGAAGAAGAATCTGAGAATGTTTCTGACCAGAGGAGGATAAAGAAACAAAAAATTGAATTGCAAGGGGAGTTTAGAAAGATTAAACCCCTTGTATTTTATGGGGAAGTTGAAGAAGATGTAGAGGCATGGATTATTAATATGAAAAAATACTTCCAAATATATGAATACGACTACAATCTTAAGGCTAGATTGGCTATCTATCAGCTTCAAGGGAAGGCAAATCTATGGTTGGAGGAGGTGAAAGAAGTGCAAGGAATAAAGGAATGAGAAGTGTCTTGGGACAAGTTTCAAAAGCATTTCGAGAACAAATATTTGACAAAATGATTCTATGATGAAAAAACCTAAGGAGTTTCATGATTTGAGACTCTCGAAACTAACCATGGATGAGTTCATGACTGAATTTACATCATTATTAAGATATGTACCATATATTAGAGAGGAAAAAGATAAAGTACAACACTTTATCAGTAGTTTTTCTGCATACATGAAGGAAAGGATTGAGTATGATAATCCTAAGGCCATGAACGAAGCAATTCGAAAAGCCTAAATTTGCTATCAGCAGACACGACAAAAATGGGATGGAGGAAAACTCTGGTCATAGAAAAAAGGGTAGAAAAATTATCCAAATAACATAAATTTGAGCACTGTGAATTTTAAAAATGTACAAAAGCATTAGTCAAATAAATAGTTTGGAAAAAACCTAATTAAAGCAAAGGGACGAGCTGAATCTAAACAAAATAAAGTATCAAGTAAACTAGAACTTGTTCGAATATAGAAACCCCCTCTGCAATGTTAGGGTTGTGGTGAACCTCACTATTACAAAAATTACTCTCTTCGTACGAGACCTAAACCAACTGCAAATGTAGAAGAAGATTTTATAGTTGGAGAGGTGGCGAGGAGTATGCCAAGGATTTATGCGGCACTAGAGGATCATTAAGAGGACTATCAACCCACCATGATAAAGCTGGAAGGTAAGTTATTCAACCAGACTGTGTCAATTTTAGTGAATCTAGGTGCAAGTTTAAGCTATGTCAGCCCCAAAGTAGCAGAAAAATGTCAATTGCAATTTTATAAATATAAGAACCCTTGGCTACTACAACTAGCTACCGGAACAAAAAGAAGGGTAAATTCTAAGGCACCAAATTGTTTTGTTGAAATAGGGGACTAGCAGATTAAGGCTGATTTGAACATATTTCCTCTAGGATCTTATGACATGTTGATTGGGATGGGTTGGTTGTAAGGGCATTGATCTTTAGTATATTGTAAAGAGAATTCCATTAGTTATCTGGATGAAAATGGGTTGCGGGAGGAAATCCAGGGAGTTAGAAAACCTATGAAGTTATGCCCCATTACTGCTTCTTAGCTAGGTATATCCATTAGGAAAGGTTGCATGATTTATTTTGTTCAAGTGGTATATTATAATGCTAGAGATAAGACCGCCACCCTGGTAAACATACCAATAATACAAGATTTTGCTGATTTGTTTCTTGAGAATATACCAGGATTGTCCCCAAAGTGGGATATTGATTTTACCATCGAATTAGTCCCTGGAGTAGCGCAAATATCCAAAGCTTCATACCACATGAATGTACCTGAGTTGACTAAACTTAAAATGTAGTTACAAGCACTGCTTGATAAATGATATATTCATCCTAGTGTACCACCCTGGGGAGCCCCAACATTATTCATAAGAAAAAAGGATGGCACCCTAAGACTATGCATTGATTATAGACAACTTAATAAATTAAAAACTAATAATAAGTACCTACTTCCTCCCATATATTATTTGTTTGACCAGGTCAGTTGCAACAATTTCCTCTAAAATCGACTTATGATCAGGATACCATCAAATTCAGGTAAGGGAAGAGGATATTTGTAAGACGACATTTATAACTCGTTATGGTCACTACGATTTTTTGGTCTTACCTTTTGGGTTGACCAATGCGGCATTAACATTCATGAGTTGAATGCATTGCATTTTTCATCTTTTTTGGATAAATTTGTCCTGATCTTTATATATAATATTTTGATTTATTCTAAAACTTTAGAGGAACATAAAGAGCAATTGTGTACAATACTGCAAATATTATGAGACCACCAATTGTATGCTAAATCTAACAAATGTGATTTTTATAAAAATGAAATTTAGTATTGGGGGCATTTCATTTCGATATAGGGAATAGTTGTTTATTCGGAAAATATCAAAATGATTATGGAGTGGCCTGTAACCAAAATTTTTGTCAATATACGATCTTTCATGGGTCTGGCGGGGTATTATCACCCTTTTATTGAGGGATTCTCTTGAATCGCGTACCCCATCACCTCCTTACATAAAAAAGGAAAAGTTTTTAAGTGGACCAGTGAGTGTCGACAAATCTTTGAACAATTAAGACATCTATTGACCACTGCTCATGTATTAAATATTACTGATGCAGACAAGGAATTCATGGTTTGCACAGATGCTTCCTAGGAAGGAGTAGGGGAAATACTAACTCAAGATGGGAAAGTAATAGCATATGAGTCACAAAAGTTGAAGGAATATGAGAAAAAATATTCTTCATATGATTTGGAATTGACCGATGTGGTCCATGCATTGAAAGTATGGAGGTATTACCTTTTAGGAAAAATATTTTTTCTCATGATAGACCATAATAGTATGACAAATTACTTCAAACAACCCAATTTAAACACTCATCAAGTAAGGTGAAATTCCTTTCTTAGTGAATTTGAGTTTGAAATCAAGCATCTAAAAGGGAAGGAAAATCGTGTTGCTGATGCATTGAGAAGGAGAGTGCACTTCGTCTATGAACTGCATTATAATCAAATAAAATTTAAATTCTTGGAGCAAATTAAAGAAGCTACCCAGTGAGATTCAGAGTATAAATATTTATGGCAGCAATCTTATCAGGCTATCAACCAAGAAAAAAAGTTAGAATATAGTATAGATAAGGATAAATTGTTAACGCTCAAGGGAAGAGTATGTGTTCCTAACCAAATTTTTGTTAGATAACTAATTCTAGAGAAATTTCACAAGAATCCTTATACCACCCATCTCAGGGACTAGAAAACATTCTCAGCCATGAAAAAGGATTATCTTTTGCCAAGAATGCATCAATATATTGTAGCATATTTAGAAAGATGTTTAGAGTGTCAACAAGTTAAAGCTGAACACTGACACCCTATTAGCCTTCTTCAACCATTACCTATACCTGAATGGAGGTCAGAAGTCATTACACTTGACTTTATTGTAGGACTCCCCAAATCTACAAAGCATAATGATTCAATCATGGTAATCATGGACAAACTCAGTGAAACAACTCATTTTATTATGGTACAATCTACCTACAAGACGGTTCAAATTGCTGATATTTTCATGAAGGAAGTGTTTCGCTTACATCGTATTCCTAAGATAGTTATATCATATAAAGATTTGAAATTTACCTCTGCGTTTTGGAAGGCCCTCTTCACAGAACTGGGAACTCAGATTCAGTTCAATACTGCAAACCATCCACAAATTGATGGATAGACTGAACTCTGAATCAGGTTCTGGAGGACATTCTGTGGATGTATGTTACGCATCAACCTAGAAAGTGGGAGGAATACCTGCATTTTGTGGACTTTGCATACAATAACGGTTATCAAGAGTCGTTGAAGATGAGCCCTTTAGAGGTGCTATATGGGAGAAGGTGTAGGACACCTACGAATTGGAATAGCCCTGAAAGTAGATTAATGTTAGGATAAAAGATGCTAGCACAAATGGAACAAACGGTAAAGAAAGTCCGATAGAATTTAAAGGCTGCTTAGGATAGGTGGAAAAATTGTGCTGACCGGAAAATAACCTATAGGTAATTTAAAGTCGGAGATCATCTATATGTGCGAATCAAACCTAAGAAAAACACTTTAAGATGGTCTAGTTGTGCAAAGCTTGCCCCTCACTTCTGTGGCCCTTTTAAGATATTAGAAATAATTGGACCAGTGGCTTATTGATTGGACTTACCCAATCATATAATATTTCATAACGTATTTCATGTCTTCTTGTTAAAGAGATGTGTATGACCGTATCCATGTGATTCACTCGCAGAATGTTCACGTAATATTTTAAAAATTTTCTTTGATATTAATATGAAAATATTTATAAACTAATTGCAATATGGTTATTGTAATAGGTCAAACTGGATAGAGAGTTCCTAGTAGAGCCTTAGCATCTTCTCGAGTGGAGAGAAATAACATTATGGAGGTGAGCCATCACCCAAGTTAAAGGGTAGTTGAGGAAATTTAGCCCAAATGAAGCTACCTAAGAAGATGAGCATGTTATGCAGGAAACTTACCTTGAATTATTTAAAAGGTCAAATAACATCGGGGACGGTGTTATGTTTCATGGGGGAAGATGTAACACTCTCATATACTGCGATTTATGGATGGTTAGGTTATAATTACTTATGGAAGCTTAACAATTTATGGATGGTTAGGTTATAATTACTTTTTTGTTTTTCTTTTAACAAAAAAATAGTCAAGAGAGTCTTCGAAAATTAACCCAGATAATTTGTAAAGAACACTCTTTTACAAAATAGTTTTAAAAAATTAGTTATCTCCCTCCTATCAGGGTTCTTCAGGAAAAAACGCAAAAGAGGAGGCCTAGAAAGGCAACCAAGATGAAGTTGGAGGCAACAGAGGAGAGAAAATTGAGTTTAGAAAAATGGACAGTTAAACTATGGGATAGGCAAGACGCTACCAGTGGGTATTCTAGAGCTAAACAGGAGCCAATGGATCCCTTGTGTTTGTTTAATAACCCAGGATTTAACCTGGGGGTTCTGAGGCTTGAGAATCTGTTCATGTTGTAATTATTGAGGAAAAGAAAATTATTCTGTAAAGGACTGCTCGAGGGAGAGGAAAGGACGTAATATCCTTCCTTGTGGTTGGGAGGCGCGGTATCTGAGTGAATATTCTACAAAATTTAGTTTACACAGATAAGTAGTTCTAGTCGTTGTACAATTTGAAAGTATAGACAGAATGAAATAAATTATTGGGTATGTTTATGTGGTGTTAGAAAAACTATTCATTATAGGTTGGAAAATGTCAATGTATCATTTTGTCTATGAAATTAAATGGTTATGTTATGCCAAGAAATAACTATTTATTATAGGTTGAAAACCCACACTGTATCAGTTCATTATTATCTGTAAAACTATTCGTTTCTGGGAAGTTCTGAAACAGAACAAGGGTTTCATTTTCAAAAATGGGTTGGACTGGGTGCTGAGAAAACAAAACATAAAACCCATACCTAGAAAATTATATGATGATTTAATTGCCATCAACAAAGTCTTGTGTAGCATATCTACTAATAAGGAACACAAAGTCTTGTGTAGCATATCTACTAATAAGGAACACGGAAAGACAGTGGTCTAACTATTAAACGATAGATAGTTCCAAGGATGGTTGGAAAACGGGTTGAGCCAGGGATAGACGAAACTTAATCAGTCTCGTCAAGGCAGGGTCCCGAAGCCATAACATCAGTAAGAATATAAGTAAGTCCATGCACAGTAAAACAGAAAACTACCCAATAAATAGAGTAGAAAGAAATAGCATGTGTGAGTTGAGATAATATGTAACAATATACGATATAAACACATAAGTAACTAAGTAAATCTTTTTGATCTTGGTAAACCGAATCGAGTGGGCGGAATGAGGAGAAAGAGACGCTCTGGTAAGAAAATTTAGGGTTTGCAGTGTGTCAACGCACCAGAAAAGTGTTCGGAGAGATCGAAGTGTTGCACAGGAGCAGGAGCACGCGATCAACCTGGTAAGAAGCTGCGTAGGGAACTAGAAAGCGGAGATCAGCCTCGATCGCCCAATTCTAAAGGCGGCCATGGAAGGTTTTCCGGGGAGGGGAGAGATCCCCTCCTTTAAAAATGTGGTTGCCGGGGAATCTAGCGGCGGAAGCAGATCAGAACAACAGACGGACAATGGCAAAGACACCCCGGTTATGGGCAGTCAATGGCAAGCAAGAATGAGAGGAAGATGCCTTCCAAGGGCTCAGAAATGACCAAGGTATGTGATCCCAAACAATAAACTAGAAGATTATCGCTCTTATATGAAAGACCATGCTTTAATCTGTAAGTTTATAGGTTTCTGGCCCTCTGAGAGAGATTTGGTAAAATGGATCCAATTGAAATGGAAACCCAAAGGACATATTGACCTGAAACTGGGTGCCAAGGGTTTCTTTACAGTCATTTTTGTAAATCTAGAGGATAAGGAAAGAATCTTCGAGGAGGGACCATACTTTATGAATAACGCAGGTCTATTCATGAGACACTGGGAGGAGAGGTACAACCCAGATGCAGAAAAACTGCTTGCGGCTCCTGTATGGGTCCGTTTGTTTGGTTTACCATCAGAATTCTGGAACCCTGAGATTTTAGAAGGAATAGGAAACTCAATAGGGGACTTTGTAAAAGTTGCTGAAACAACCAAAAGGGGAAAATTTACATCATACGCAAGGATATGCGTATATATGAATATAGCAGAACCATTACCTGAATTTGTGGAGGTGGAGTATCATGATGAGCTCTGGCAGCAGCTATTAGACTACGAGCACATACCCTTCCGCTGCCGTAAATGCCATAAATACGGTCACCTGTACAGGGAATGCCCCCAGAACAGGGAAGGCGAACTCAAAAGAATAATGGAAGAAGAGCAAAGAAAAACGACGGCAAACGAGACGGCAGAAAGGGGTTTCAGGGAAGTGCATAGGAGGCAAAAGCCCCGCTTTGAGGATAAGAAAGAGCAAGCAAAAGGAAAAAACATCCCAGGGGGGGAAAATCCAAACAAATTCCAAGCCCTCCAAGACGAGGAAGAGGAGAATGAAGAAAACAATCAGGAAGAGCCGGCTATGGAAACTGTTCCGATGGAAATCACAGAGGAAAACCTAGGCAAAACCAGCAGTCAATCTAAAGAAGCCGAAGTGGAAATGGGAGAGTTACAGGAAACAACAGATGAACAACTCACACAAGGATTAGGAAAGCAAAAAGAGAACGGAACTGAAGAAGAGAGGATAATGAAAAAACTATTACAGGAATGGAGAAACTTAGATGAGAGGTTCATCCCTGAAATCCAGAAGCAACAATACAAGGAGGCCTTTCAAAAGTTCAAGGAAAAGAAAGGGGGGTTAATGGAGATCGGCCCAGAGCAATCAGAAGCGACAGGATCTCAAAGTATAGGAATGGACGGACATGGAAAAGGAGGAAGGAAAAGAGGGAGAAAACCCTTGATTGAGACGATCCAGGTAGTAGGGGAAACTCTTGTCAACTCCGGAAAAGTGATACCTCTGTCTGAGGTATTTCAACACCCTCCCAAAAAGTTTTAAAATGATTATTACAAGCTGGAACATAAGGGGACTTAACAGCAAAGGAAAGCAGAGATACCTGAAGGAGAGGTTGAAAAAAGATAAACCAAGTGTAATGTTGATCCAAGAAACTAAAATGAATCAACAGCAGATACAAGAAATTTTGAAAAAATCAAAATCAAAGTTCGAAGTCATGGCCCAAGACGCGGAAGGGACTGCTGGCGGACTAGCAATTTTATGGAACCCAGAAGAGGTCATTTTTGAAAATTGGATCAGCCTACCTAGAATCCTATCTGGGGTATGTAGGATAGCAGGAACAAGAGAGAGAGTCCTCATCTCTGGAGTGTATGGCCCTCATCTCCCTATGGGCCGAAAAGAGTTCATGAGAAATATTCAAGCAATAAGGAAGATAATCCCGGATGATCTATGGATCGTTGGGGGAGATTTTAATCTAATCCGAGATTTAGGAGAGAAACGAGGGGGTATCAGGAGACAGGATCCAAGCATGGATGATTTTAATGAACTCATAACAAATTTAAGATTAGTAGACATTCCAACCTCAAACAGGGTGTTCACTTGGAATAATAGGAGAGGGGGCAGGAATCAAATCGCATCAAAGCTGGACATATTTCTCCTAGCAGAGCAAGTTCTAAACAGGGATGTTTTCATTGAGGCCAAAATCCTCCCAGGCCTCGGTTCTGACCACTGGCCGATATGTTTAGAAATTGACATCAAAAAAATCAAAAGCAAGAAACCTTTCCGTTTCGAGTCTTTCTGGCTCAGAAATCAGGATTTCCTTTCTAAAATAGAAGAATGGTGGACGCAAAGCCAAGCCAGAGGTCAATGTAAAATGCACTCTTTCCAATTAAGACTCAAGGAGATAAAAAACAGAATTAGAAAATGGAATAAGAAGGTATTTTGGAACATCTTTGAGGACAAACAAAATCTTGAAAAGGCAATGGAAGAAGTACAACAGAAAATTAGCTTGGAAGGAAGAGATGAAGAAAGGAGAAAGGAGGAAGGCAGAATAATAAGCCAGCTGGAGGAAAGGAGAAAGCAGGAGGAGATACTATGGAAACAGAAGTCAAGAATAAATTGGCTTAGGGAAGCTGAGAGGAATACTAAATTCTTTCATCAAGCAATGATTCAGCATAGGCACCGGAACCGGATTTTCTCAATCAAAAACAAAGCAGGAGAGAGAGTAATAGAACAGGACGGGATAGAGAAAGTATTGATTGTTTACCATAAAGGGATCCTCTCGGAATCCCTGGATGAAAGAGGGGAAGCAATAAAACAAATATGTAAGGAAATCCCAAAAATGGTTACAGATGAACAAAACAAAGGCCTTATGCGAGCAACAACTCTAGCAGAGGTTGAAGAGGTGATAACGAACATGAAAAGAGGAAAAGCACCGGGGCCGGACGGCTTTACAGTTGAATTTTATCAAGCTGGGTGGAAATTTATGGGGCAAGACATCCTGGAGGTGGTTGAAGAATCCCGGTTAAAGAACATAATGTGGTCAGGTATTAATTCTACTTTCTTAACTTTGATTCCTAAAACTAATAATACTGAGGAAGCTCAAGGTTTTCGACCTATAGCTCTGTGTAACGTTATATATAAAGTAATTTCCTCCCTGGTTGCTAAGAGATTAAAACCACTCTTACCGAGTATCATTTCTCCTGAACAAATGGGGTTTGTGGAAGGAAGGCAAATCTTAGATGGTTTAGTGGTGGCCCAAGAGGTAATTCACTCCCTCAATCAAAACAAGCGGAAAGGAATGATGATCAAGTTGGATCTCTCAAAGGCGTATGATCGCCTGAACTTGAGATATCTCAGTGCGGTACTGGAAGCATATGGTTTTGAAAAGCGTTGGATTGAGTGGATCTTAAGCATGGTATCCACCCCAATTTTCTCAATCTTGGTTAATGGTTCGCCAACAAAGACATTCAACGCTTCAAGGGGGATAAGGCAAGGGGACCCTTTATCTCCCTTCCTCTTCATTCTGGCAGCGGATGGTCTCGGGAGAATTATAAAAAGAGAAGCTCGGAGAAATAAGCTCAGAGGTCTAAAGCTTTGGGGCAATAATCTAGCAATCACCCATCAACAATTTGTTGATGATATTATGCTCTTTGGAGAAGTCAGTCTCAGGGAAGTCAAGATAATCAAGGAAGTCTTGGATGTCTTCACGGTCGCCTCTGGCATGGAGATTAATAAGGAGAAATCATGCACCTTCATTTTTAACACCCCGGAGGCAATCAAGAACCACCTTACCAGAACCTTGGGTTTCAAGCAAGGGGAATTACCTACGAAATATTTAGGCAATCAACTGGACATACATCCAACCCGCATGAAGAACTGGCAAGAAGTGATTGATAAAATTAAAAAGCGATTATCCAACTGGTCTTTCAGATCGCTGAACATTGCCAGCCGCTTGGTCCTTTTAAATTCTGTTCTCCAATCAATTCCAGTGTATACCCTGTCTATAAGAGCTGCCTCGAAAGGCGTCTATGCAAAACTAAGGGAGATTTTCGGCAAGTTTGTCTGGGGTGGTCCAACTCAACAGAGGAAATGGGCCCTCGTTTCATGGGCCAATCTGATTCAAAGAAAAGAAGAGGGAGGTCTGGGAGTGAGAGACCCTGAAATTCTTAATAAAGTCTTAGGGGCAAAACTGTGGTGGAGATGGCTGCAAGGCGGGACAGATGTATGGAAGAAAATCTGGGAATACAAATATAATATGCCTGAACAAACAGAGAGAAAATTGAGAATTGAGAATCCCCCAATTGGATCCTCAATTTGGAATCTAGCTAGCCAGAATAGAGACCTGATCAACCAATATGCGTTCTGGGAGACCCGAGGGGGAGAGGAAGCAAAATTCTGGGAAGATGGATGGCAGCAAAAAGGAAATATGAAAGAGATTCAAACTCTTCAAGAACTTCAACAGCGAGCCCAAAGGATAGGGATGGACAATGTAAAGGATTATTGGGTGGATGAAGAACACAGGGAAACATGGAGAAAATGGAAAAATCCAGGAGAATGGACGGAAAATATAAATCTGGAGACAGAGGAAATCTTCCTCAAAGAAATGGATCTCAGAAAGATAAGAAACAGGAATGGGGAAGATATTCTAAGATGGGGCAGAACAATGAAAGGGATTTTCACAGTAAAGGAAGCCTACTTCCTGATAACAAGACAAAATCAGGATGAAGAAGACCAAGACTGGAAAAAGATCTGGGGAGGAAAGTGGTGGCCAAAAGTCACAATCTTTGCCTGGCTGGTTAGTAAAAGGAAGATTTTGACCTCGGATAAAATTACCAAAAGGGGTTTCCAAGGCCCATCAAGATGCAGCCTCTGTAACAAGGAATCTGAAAACCAAGAACACCTCCTCAACAAGTGCTCTTATGCGGAAGGCATATGGGATCAGACCAGACTCCTATTTGGTAGAACCATGAGAGACCCGACTAATATACGAAAGACCATTGATCAATGGGGACAAGGCCAACTCCACAGCAAAGTGATCAGGAGAATATGGAGTCTAGCGGTTGGATTTGTGATATGGTTTATATGGAAGGAACGCAACAAAATAATTTTCAGGGGGCAAAACAGCAGACCAAAAAAGGTTTGGGAAGAGATAAGACAAGCAATAAAGGAAACTGTGCTCTCAGAACATTGGGATGAAGAAGACTGGAAGATGGACCAAAATGAAGGAAAAATAGCCTCTATGCTGAATCTAGAAGTTAGCATGCTATACCCGAGAAAAGAAAGGAAAAGCTCCCCCCATTTTCAAAGTCCCAATCAATTTAGATTCCCAGAAATCCATGCTATAAAGCTGAACTTCGACGGAGCCTCGAAAGGCAATCCAAGACCGGCAGGACTTGGAGGTGTTTTCCGGGATGGAAAAGGAAAAACCAGATGGGTGTTTGCTGAATGGATGGGAGAGATGACGAACAATGAAGCTGAACTTTGGGCTGTTCATGAGGGCCTGAGAATAGCCGTTTGAAATAGATACTTGAACCTAGAAATTGAAGGAGATTCGCAAATCACGATCGAGATGCTGTGGAAACTCAGGGATGGGCAGAGCTAGGAGAAAGTAGCCAAAAGCTGGCGGATAGCAGCCATCATAAAAGATATTGGGGAATTGTTGGACAAGATTGAGTACAAAACTATCAATCACGTCCGACGAAATGGAAACAAGGCTGTAGACTTCTTTGCAAATTGGGGAAGCAAAGTAGCAGTTAGTAAATTGGATAGAAGTTGGCCTTCATTAGAGAATGATCATAATTGGGACGGTCTTAAAACAATCTTAAATCAGGATCATGATGAGGCTATAGTGGACAATACAAGAGGAGACTGACCGCCCGATCGGGCTGGATGAGCTGGCGAGGAGCGAAATAATGGAATGGCGGTGCATGAATAAGGTTGCATGCGAAGGTGATCAAGGCATGATTGCCATAGGCAAGTGGAAGGGCCAGAAGGACGACGGGGGGAACTGCTATCAAGGATCCTGGCCTTGGGCGTACCTCCCATCATCGCCTCTGTAATAATACCATGGAGCGGATGCGTTGTAATTTTTATTGCTGTCGATGGGACCAGAGCCGAGAGGCGAACATTAAGCCTGCAGTCGGGAGCCTAGAACGCCATTGGAACCGGGACAATTTCGTAAGGGAAGTGGGAGGAGACAGGTGCAGAGTAAGAAGGAGCATGGAGATGGACGGCAGCGGGAGTGGGAGAAGATGGCTGCGCAGCGAGGGTCCTGAGGACCAGAGCAAGATTGCAGTGGACAGGAAAGGAAAGCGTAAGGTGGAGGACGATGAGCAGCCCAAAATACAAGTTTTCAAGATATCAGAGGAGGAAAGCGAAGAGCAGGAGGAAAGCCAGGAAGGGGATGTCTGGAAAGACAGATGGAAAAAGCTACCAGGTGAGGAAGACAATGAAGCGGCAGAAGGTCCAGCTCGTTTTGCAGGAAGAAGCAGGGGAGGACCCCGTGGCAAGGGCAGAGGAGGAAGGGGTCGCAGGGGCCGAGGCGGCCGACGGAGGAAGGACCTGGCGGAAAGAAGAGGAAGGAGAGGGCGCCAATGCAGCCCAAGCCTGGAGGAAAAAGCAGAGCCTGTCGCGGGAGGGGAGAGGCGAAAAACAAGACAGACCATTGGAAATAGAATTAGGATTGCTGAGCAAGAGTACAGGGAGAAGTCTAACCCAAAGATCAGGAGAATTCTAGAGCATTGGGAAGAAGAAGCCATCCAGGCTCAATCTGAAGATGAGATGGAAGCGTGGATTGCTCTCATGCCTGACCCTGGACATACAAGAGGTAGAATGACCCTCTACAAGCAGTCTCTTCTCTTGTACTGGGTCATGAAGAGGCTCATGGCAAAAGCCTTGGAACAGGTGGCTATGGAGATGGCTGAGATGGTACAGAGCACCCCAAATGTGAAAAAAGAGTTGAAGGACATTGCCATAACCCTGCTTATGCAGGAGAAAAGATTGGAGGACCTGAATCAACAGCTGGTGGCAAGTGGACTGCTGGTGAAGAAGGAAAAAGCTCAGCAAGCTGAGCCTGAAAAGAAATGAACAAAGGCATGCTCTGGTTGGTCAGGGAATCTGTTTTGTTTTTTCTATTTTGTAGACATGAAAATTTTAGCTGTTATTTTAAATAGGAAGCAGTATATAGGCAGTAATAGAAATATAGATAAAAGACTTGAAGCTAGGATTGATCAGATGGAAACTTCCTAGTTTTGTTTTGTTGTGAAGACTGTTGGGTGGCCAAGATACCCGGTTTCCCTTCGGGGCAGGGTGAGGCCACCCTGATGCTGTAAATATTCTTTTATGTTAATAGAAAAGGACCTACTCAGCTTACAAAAAAAAAATATGTAACAATATACAAACAGTTGAATTGTAACAGGTATAAAATACAGAGAGGGAAAAGAAAATTACTCATCCTGAAATATTTCAAAAATAAAGGAAGTTTTCCCAAAATTCGGCATTTGGCATAATTTAACATAAAATCCGTAACTAGAATGAAAAAGGAAGAACTATAATCAGAGACACCAATATTATTTTGTTCCAAAAATCTAACCCTAACTGTTAAGGGTAAAACTAACCCTAAGTTACATTTAGTTTTTTCCCTAGTCACGATAGAGAAGGCTTCTTAAATCAAGGGAAGTAATAATTAATACAAATTCCAAAATAAATTACTCATGCAAAACCCCAAGAACCTTATTAATACAAATTCCAAAATAAATTACTCATGCAAAACCCCAAGAACCAACCAGCGGAGGGCTTGGAGAAGTTGTCATCCAAAACATACTAATGACCCACATTTTAAGAATTGTGGCAGCAAATATAAGCACCTGTAAGGGTAACAAACACTTCGTTAAATATTTTATATGTCTGAACTCGGTAGCAAGGGAGATATCTCTCTACATGGAAGGAAATAATGCACAAAATATGTTAACTTGCAAAAAGGAAAACAGAAGGGAAAATGCAATCGAGATTCAATCAGAACTGTTGAAAGAAATATATAAATTGAATATTATACCTCTGACGTGGGGAGTTCTAGAAAACCCTCATGGGAACCCGACGTTTTCCTTAGCGATGATAATAAAAGGAGGCTTGTACCAAACAGGCCACTTCCCTAAAATAACCAGTATGCACCATAGGGGTGGGATAGACTGACATCTACATAAAGTCTCAGTAGGATGTCGAAAAATGTATCTCGACCAACGTAGTTATAGCGCCAAGCAACATTAGATTATTATTAGCATGGACGCATGAGGAATATAACTCCCTAATTGCTAAAGATAAAAAAGATAGTTCAAGTTTATGAACTGGTAAATAATTTGTCGGCGTAACAGAGTTCACAGTTCATTCACACTGCAAATGAGAGTCAAAAAATAGGAGAAAATCAGGTGGTTACTTTTCCATAACCCTTCGGATGGTGCATGACCATAGATAGAAACCCTAGGTGGATCAACAATGTAACATCCTCCAGGTGTGGCAGATAAAAACTTCGAGAAAAGATCCTTGTTAAGAATGTACGGAGATAGCTGATGCCTACCCAACACCAGAAATAGAATACAACCATGTGAAATGAGATATATGCACAAATTTTTGCATTAAATCTAAACACCATAATACGCCACAAACATAAACACCATAAAGCACCACAGACATAAACCATGAAGTGATAGCACAAATTAAACCATCAATCAATATCTCACAAACCTATACGTCAATTATGTTTATAAGCCTTAACAAGTTGTTAATTGTTGTAACTCGGATGGTTGAACAATCTTATTATTTGTATAATACCCTTATGGTTATAAAGTAATCGTACATTAATGTGAGGAGTCCTTAGACCAACCTCGTGGTTACATTTGGCAATAAGTAATTTTTTTTTATTATGTGTGATGAGTAAGTATGACTGGCCTAGACTCAACTTAATTATTAAAAAAACCAAAAACATAAATAAATATAATAATAAGTAATTAT
>APFE030234341.1:60055-92275 GCA_000404065.3 Pinus taeda | reverse complement strand
GTCCTTTAGTTATGGTCATGTTTCCCTGCCGACAACCAATGTAGGCATCGGCAGTAGCAAGCCAAGGTCTTCCTAGTATTAGCGGATGTCCATCTAGTCGGGTTTTTGGATTAATTATCAAGAAATCAGTTGGATATTCCCAGGAGTCTACAGAAACCATGACATCGTATAGAGTACCTTCTGGTCGAACTACAAATCGATCTGCCAATTCTAGCAAAGTAGAAGTAGGTTCTACTGATGTGATGCTAAGCTTTTGGCAGGTAGAGGTTGTCAAACTATTGATTGCAGCTCCCAGATCAACTAAAGCGATAGTCAGGGTTTGACCATAGATTTGGACAGTTACAATTGGGTTTTTGGGATCTTCGTATTTGATAGGTGTCTCTTTTCCTGATAAGGGGGTTTTGTTGTAAGGCTGGCAGAGTCGGTTGAGGGAGTGGAATAGTTCCTGTTGGCTGATATGTCGATCTTGGCCAATTTGTCTGCCAGGGTGAACCTTGTGAAGTAGGGGGAATCCATTGTGGAGGATATGAGTTATTCTGCCAATATGGTGGGGCGTAGGGAAAATTTGGCCAGCCGAATTGGCCTGTTTGATTCATCCATGGATTTGGAGAAGGAAACGACTGTGATGACCAGTTCATAAATGGGGGTGGAGATTGGTTTTGCCACATACTATATTGCTGAGCATTATACTGCAGAGGCTGGAAAGAAGAAGTTGGGTCCGAAAACATACCAAATTGCCTAGGTTGCCATTGGCGACGCTGGTTAACGAAGTATGCTGGCTCTGGTTCTTCTTCCGCTTCCTTATATACTGCCTTCAATCCAGGAAGTGAGGGGCAGCTCTCAGTAAGGTGATCTTTTGTACAAATAGCACATGTTTGAACTAACTACATCCAGTGGACATTCCTTGTGGCTATGTTTTCTTCTACATCAGGGGCAGAAAATTGCCAGATTTTGTTCCGCCTCCATCTGCTTTTGTTTAGCCTGCACAATATCAAGCTGTGTAGTTAATGTCCCCAGAATATCAGTTTTAAAATTTTCTAATAAATTTCCAAGTTTTACACGCGTTACTCCTTCTGTTGATATTTTTTTATCTCTGACAAACCGATCATATTCTGTTGCTTTTATCCTTGTGCTGCCTCTTGAACTCCTGATGCATAAATCAATGATGTCAGAAAAATTCTCTTGATAAATATCCCCTTTTCCCATGATATTTAATGTTTCAATCCACTGTTCTTTCATGCCTCTAATCAATGCAGTTTTCAACACATTATCAAGCAGAGGTAGTGATGCATAGGGGGATCTCTGTAAATTATACTGGAAACATTCTACGTATTCTTCTAAAGTTTCATTTGGTCTGGCCATCATTTGGAAAATTTCATCTTTTAGTTCTCTCGACCTACAGTAATCTTGATATTTCTTTAGGAAAGATTCTTTCATTTGCTCCCAGTTATTTATGACTCCACCACCTAAACCCATAAACCATCTCAGAGCCGCCCCTTTCAAAGTGGAGGGGAACAATTTTAATTTCTGGGGGTTAGTGGTGTAATCATCCTCTACATAGCACATCGAATTCAAATAAGAATGCATCGGGGTCCTCTGATGTCAGTTCATGAAACGTAGGGATGTGTTGAAGAGGGATCGCTTTCATGGGCGCATTTGCTGCAAAATCCACTATAGGATATTGCAATGTAGAAGTTTGAGTATTTGGCTGATTCTGCGCCATAAGATCGAATATATGCCAATAACCTTCCGGAATTTCTAGGAGAGTGTTCCTAGGTTGAGAAGGAACGACCTTGGCAGGGATTGTTTTAATAATACTTCCTTTATCTGGAATTTCTATCTGAGGGAATGGGGTGCCTTCAATAATAATTTTTACCGCGCTCCCCTTATCTGGGCTATTTAATGGTTGGATTATCCTAGGAGGAGACCTTGGCTCTCCTATTTCCCTTGTTTCTCCTTCTCCTTCACAAAGGTTGCTTAAATTCCCTTCCTGCAGTCGTTCTGACATAGAATTTTCAATTTCTTGAAAGTCCTATTCATCAATCTGACTATGCACCTCAGTAAAGGCTCTAGATGGTGATGTTGTGGCCTGAAGGGAGCTAGTAGGCTATTTAGAATTAATCTTTCTGGAGCCTACCGACGATTGAGATTCAGTTTTCTTATAGATTTCGTCTATGAAGGTTGTTTGGCCAAGGGTCACTGGCCCTTTGGCTTTTTCGGGTTTGGTTGGAGGTTTGATATTCTTTTCTATCTTTTTCTGCTTAGTCATGCACTCTAAAAACTACTAAATCCTGTTCAACTAGCAATTCTGCTAAGAGAGCGGACGGTGGAGCAGGGCTTTTACATGCTCCGTACGCAAGTTCTTACCTTCCGTTTTTAAAATCCAACTCCCCCCTAGCGGATTTGCGCACTACTCTGTAAAGGGAAAATGGCTATACTCTTTCCCCGACAACGGCGCCAAAATATAGAGCTATAACTAGGGTCTCTCACACCTCTAATTATTCCACATTAATAAATAAATCCGGGAACGTTTTGTTATTGCAAAGAGTAACTCAATCCGAGGCTATTCGTTCGAGTAATGCTTAGCAGTATAGCGTTCAAAAAATACAAAAGTAAACAAATGCTAAGCTGTAACTAAGCTATCCCAAAAGATAGAATCACTCAAGACAGTTGATCAGTCAAGGGTACGGAAGCAATAACCCATCCCTCTAGAAACTGATAGAAAGGAAATTAGAGCATGGACCATAGGTCTGCGAGCTAGGCAACGTTTGCTAAGGCTCACTATAGCCTTAGACCTTCTCTCACACCAAAACAACAAAGGCATGTAAATAGAACGGCAGAAGGTAAAATGGAACAGCAAAAAGGAAATGGAACAACAGTAAATGGAACAACAGTAAAATGGAACAGCAGTAAATGGAACAGCAGTAAATGGAAATACAATCGAAAGAACTGACTGATTCACACTCTGATTTTCTCTTCAAGCAAACTGGATAAAATATACTTTATGGAACAGTATTCATTGATGAATTATGGAACAGCAATAATCAACCATATATACACACTTCGCACTAATTTAGTAATCTGAGAATGAAGGATGATATAACTATGTTTCTAAACAGAGTAACATTACTTTCAAGTTCCAACAAGTATTATTTCACATGGATCCAATGACAGTAACATTCATACTGACGCTCTGTCATAGAAATAGCTGGTTAAAGACGCAATTCAACTCTGAAGAGATCCAATTATACAGTGCAGAGTCATTACACGGGAAAATCATTAATATATTGATCATAACAGAGCAGAGCATATCATATGAAAGATGTATCAGATTACTGAGTAATAGAGATAAGAAAACCACATATAAATCATAGTATAATGATACAAAAGCTGTTGGACACCTAATCCTAAAGGGTTAGCGTGGAAGCTGAATGGACAAGCAGTCCAAGGGACCTTGGGATGTGAATCCCAACAGTCACCATATTGTACTATAAATGTACATCATTTGTGAATAAAAAATGTATCGCATGCTTTATATTTCCTAATTGTTCTCCCTCACCATGTATGTTTAACATGGTATCAGAGCCATGATGTGTGGCCTGCTTTCGTGAGCAACTGATCTGAGTTGCCTTCAATAGTGCTGACCTAGCCTTCATTACCTACACTGCACATCTACCCATACTGTCATTTCCTATTTTAGCACTAAGTCTGACGGTGCCACTGTAGAGATACGCCAACAGCTCCTGGTATGTGTATGATTCAAGTTTGAATGCATTATGAAATTGAATGCAGTTGTTTGAATATGTTATGAATTATGAAATTGAATGCGGCTGTTTGAATACGTTATGAAGTTGAATGGGTTTTGGTATGAATGCAAGTCTTGCACCTCTGCCCATTCTCCCAAAATAAAATAAAAAATCGGCGTTTTCCCTCATCCTCAGATCTGCCACCATCTCTGCACCTCATTATAGCCTGTCAACAACTAGAGTGACTGTTACTCCATACTGTACCACCAGAACTCTCCGCTGGAGACCATTCCGTGGCCGCTATAATCAAAACATTCTGTCAGTTCTAGAATCGAAACGCTCTCTCCCATAAATTCCTGTCATTTCCTAGAATCAAAACGTACTCCCATGGAAAACGTGGAAAGATAAGACCGCGCAGATTGTTGGATTTTCTTGATCGTTCCTCGTGAGAAGGGATAAACACGCAGTGGATTTGAGATTGTAAGGGTTTCTCATAACCCTTGCTTGTTCGTTCCCCTCGGCAGAGATTTCAGTTCTTGAACAACTCATCGGAAGTGCTGGGTTGGGCGCATACGTTGGCCGTCTGACTGCCCACAGTAAAAACCTAAAAGCCAATTTCTTCGACTGAGCAAGTCTCTCAAGCACCCATTTCATCAAAGGATACTTCAATGTCAAATCGAGTTCATCCAGTGCATTCTCTAACTCTGGGGAACTGCCATATTGGTGGATGACACTAGTTTGCAAAAATTCAGAAGCCATTCTTGGCAACCAAACAACATCTGTAGATGTGATTTGATTTATCAATTCTAATCAGGTGACTTTGGCCATTGGAAACGATAAGTGATGCATTGTATTACCTCATTAAAACAGCATCATGTTTTTTGCCAATGCTTTCTCATTGCGTGTAAAAAAAAAAATTAACTTTCTTCCATAATGGCAAATTGCAATTCCAAAGGACAGTTTTGATAGTCTATCTGAAAGCTTTCTTCTATTGTAAGTGATGTGAGAAAATTTCTAAAAGCAGCATTTGGAGGTTTTGGGGATAATTTTACATTCATATTGAAGGTAGATTTATTTGTGGGGATAGACTTGCCATTTGAGTGCATGCTTTGACGAGAGCATTCATGCTATTAAGATGTGCAGTGACAAAGTTCTTATCAATTTCAAATTCAGTTCGCAGCAAATGACTTTGCAGAGAAGTGTGTTTATATATTAATGGAGGACATCCACGGTATGTTTAGATGTATAACAAGGGTGCTGCCAAAGTAATAAACATTCTTTACATGGGAAGTCTCTGCAGCCTGTTTGAGGCAGATGTCTGTTTAACATGGTGTCGCTGGGCATTTCTTCCTCGGATGCTAAAGCGTGTGGCCTTCATTTGAAAAACAATTTAGAGTTGCGTCCAAATTCCAATTGTTTTATAGGTTATGGTCCGTTTTCCAAGAAACAGGAACGGTATCGAGTAGGACTCAGGAGTATGTATTGCTATTGCTGTGGAATTGCCGCTGATTAAGAGGCTTTGATGAGGCGTTGATTTTTCAAAGGCGGTAGTAAAGAGGCTTTAAATTTGTTCAAAAAATTATAGAAAATTTACCGAAATTTTGTTAATGCCAAGTCCATTTTGTGACTAGGTATACCATTAGCTTAGAGAAATCTTGATTAGGGACATTAAATCATTGGCATCAAGTCGTTTCATATTTCAGAAGTTTCATTCTAGGGGATAACTTGATCACGTGTTATTTCATAAGAGGGAAGTTTGATTCATAGATGTAGGTGAATTGATGACAACCTCTATCGCAGCATGTTTGAATTAATGACTTTGGGAGCTCAAGTCAATGTGCTCAGCTGTTCAAACTGTTTTGACATTTGATCTGAAATAAGTGGAAGTGCAAAATGTTTCCTGGACTACATAGTTCCAGAAGCTAGAATTTCCTTTCATTGATACTGTATTCACACATTGCCTCTGCCCTCACCAAATCCAACGAGAAGAAAAGTTTTACTGGTAAACTTTAAAGTATATAAGAACCGTCATTCTCAGATTTTTTTGCACTAAACGACAGTATATGAAGGTATATTGAGAGCCTACATACTTGAAGATTTTTGAAGACAAAGTGGTATACAAATCAATTTTTTGTAGTGATATTATTGTGAAATGGATAGAATGGGTATTGTATTAGAATTATTGAATACTCTAATACACATCTACCCATGGACAATTACAATTATGATATAAAGCCATTCATTGTTGCAGACATTCAAATCTGTTTGAAAAATGTACAAGAAAACATTGAATTTTTGCAGTTGGAATCTCAGCTTCAGCAAGAAGAATTAAAACAGAGAAGTCATTCTGAACCTGTTTCTGTTCAGAAGATTGAAACAGAGTCCCATAAACAGCAAGTCAATAATGTTCCTGTTCATTCAAATAATGCAGCAATTGTACAAGCAAATGCAGAAACTCAGTCTGCACTTCCCAAGCCCATCATCAGACCTTGGGAATAACTTGTCCACAACAAGCACAGAACCGGTCTTGGATATGACAAGGACTTGTCCTTTCATATTCCAGACTATGCCAAACCCATTCAGTTTCAGAGTGCTGGTTTCATTAATGACATTTCACCTGCTCCTCATGACAGTTCAGCTACAATTGTTCCAGACTCTGCTCCTCTTCCACAACAACAACAACAACAGATCGTGAAATGCCAACACTGTGATCGAGTTGGCCATCTGAAAGATCACTGTTTTGATCTTCATCCATGTAAGCATTGCCATAAAACCACCCATTCTTCAAACAGATGCTTCAGCAACAAACGTCCTGCAAGAAAAAAGATTCATCTAGGATGGATCGCTTCTTGGCAATGGGCATCAACAGCCAAAAAGATATTTCAAACACATGTCAGAACTTGTTCCAGAATATTGAACAGTCTTGCAGTTGAGTTTTCTCCATCTTCTCACCTTGTATCTGACAGGGGGGGAAATGATGGTCATCTACAAGCTTCAAAGCCACATCAAGCGAGCCTGAGCCACAACCTGCCACACCAGCTTCAGAGTTGTAGCCAGAGACAAAGATGCCTGAACATGCCTTCAGTTGGCAATGTGGGACACTTCCTCTAGCAGAAGACTTCAGCTTCTTGCCAGCTTTGGAAGAGTTCCGGAACAAAATTGAGAACACTTCCTCTAGCAGAAGACTCCAGCTTCTTGCCAGTTTTGGAAGAGTTCCAGGAATTGCATTAAGCATTCCAGAGTTGTTGGTCATCCTTAAACCATCACAGGTTGAGACTTCCCTTTACAGGTTGAAGTTTTACCTTTTATGCGGGGTGAGACCTCCCTTTTATGGTTGAAGGTTTCCCTCTTTAAAAAAATAGGATCACTTCCTCTAGCAGAAGACTTTAGCTTCTTGCCAGTTTTGGAAGAGTTTCGGGAACTGCACTAAGCGTTCCAGTGTTGGTGGCCATCCTTAAACCACCGCCTTTTTTACCAACATTTCATAGAGCACATTCAGCCTAGTGCTGCCATGCATTATTGCACATTTTGTATTACAGCTCTTTTCTTGGACTCATACATAAACCTTCGGATTAAGGGGGGGAATGTTGGACACCTAATCCTAAAGGGTTAGCGTGGAAGTCGAATGGACAAAGCAGTCCAAGAGACCTTGGGATCTGAATCCCAACGGTCACCAAATGTACTATAAATGTATATCAAATTGTTAATAAAATAGCATTGCAAGCTTTATCTTCTCATATGTTCTCCCTCACCATGTTTGTTTAACAGGTAGTATAGCGAATGATTTCAATTGGTTGTTTAGTCTTTGAAATCATATTGTTAAAACCAGAGTTTAGCTATCAATTGTTGAGGAAATAGAATGGATATGAAGGGGTTTGTTTATTTATTTTCAAATCAGATTGCAATATCATTGGATGATTGTGGAAACTTTGATATTGAAGACAAATTGTTTTCTGAAAAATAATTTGTCAAAACCTTGGCATCAATTGGTATCAGAGCAACAACAATAGTTATGGAAGATCAAAAAGGAGCAGCAAGAGGAGCAGCTCGGGGAGCACAAGTTACCAGGGCCTGTAGCAAATGTGGCTTTGCAGGTAGAATAGCAAAGCCTTCAAGAGAGGATGATAGCCATCAAAGTTGCACAAAAAAGAGGAACTGACATGGGAGATGTCAGTGATGTTGAAGAAGAGGCTTCTAGTGAGGAAGAAACAAAGGAAACAACAGAGGAGAAAATGTTGAAAATTTTCGCCAAGATGTCTGCCAGGGCAAAAATGGAAGTATGATTATATGAAGGTAACTTGAATGTTGATGAGCTAATGGATTGGATACATGCATTAGATAAATACTTTGATTATGTGGATGTTGACAAGGATAAGCAAGTGAAGTATGCAGTGACTAGACTTAAAGGACATGCAGCCCTATGGTGGGACGAGGTACAAGTTGAACGAAGAAGGAAAGGAAAAGCCAAAAATTAAAGATTGGGACAAGATGGTGGCAAAGCTTAAAGGTAAATTTTTACCTAAGGATTATCGTATTAATATTTTTAGGCAATTACAAAACCTTAAACAAAGGAACATGATTGTTAAAGAATACACTGAGGAATTTTAAAATTAAACATTAGGGCTAGACATGTAGAAGAGAATGATGAAAAAGTTGCAAGATACACTACTAGTTTAAGGTTTGAAATTCAAGATGAAATTAGCTTGTTGCCTTTGAAAATTGTGGAAGATGCATATCAAGCAGCTTTGACAGCAAAAGAGAAGATTGCCCAGAAACAAAAACTGAGGAGTAGAGGAAGAAGTCTTGTAAAGGATAAACAACAAACTAGCAGACATGGAGTTTTGTCTACAATGGAAGAAGGAATTTCTAGTAGTCAAACACCAAGAGAGTGATTTCAGAGGCAGGAAATCATTCTCCAAATGCAAAGGTCAATGAAGAGATTATCAACCCTGATGTTTCAATTGTGGACAATTAGGACACATGTCTTGGGAATTCCCTAAACATAGACGAGCAAGCCAACAAGGTGTTCATGTGACTGAGGCAAGGGGGGTTGGAGATCTAGTTGCAGTTTTAAATGCTCCTGAGGAAAGCGAATCTTTGTTATTAAAAAGAGTGTTGATCCAAGCAAAAAAAGAGACCAAAGTACCAACTCAAAGGAGGAATTTGTTCAGAACTATGTGTAAGTCCAAAGGAAGTCCTTGGCAATACGACAGGGACGTAACACATAATGGCAATAAAAACAATCATAGTTTTGAGAAAGATGGGAAATTACATACACTTCTACCATTAAAGGATGCAAGCAATAATCAGGTGTTAATGTTGGATAACAAAGAATTTTTGAAGGATGAAGTAGAATGCAAGGAATGTGAACTAGTAATTGAGGTAAATCATTTCGCTTCAAAAAAGCAAGATTTGTTCAATGAATATGAGAATATGATAATCAATGAAATGTTTATGGTGGAAAATAGAAATCAGCCAAGAATATCCATGGCAAAAATGGTTATGAATGAAGAGATTTTAATAAATGAACAACAGAAGAATGTCAAGGAGAATGTTGCTTTGGAAACCAATGAAAAGTAAATGTGTGAAATCTCCAAATTCCAGATAAAGACAATCATAGTGCAAAATCTTTTGGGCACGAAATGGAAGCGGTCAATAGAGCAAGTACCTTGGGAACCATAAAGAAAAAATTTCAAATTAATTCTGACATGTTTGTTTCATGCGTAGGAAATATGGTTTCAATTGTACAGGTTCGAGTCCTTCTAAAGAAGTTCTTGAAAGAATTAGCTAGAAGAATTGAGAGAGCTAAGTTTCCAAGAGTGCTAAAATAGTCTTCATTTGTTTAATGGAGAACCTTGGGATGTCGAAGGAAATTTAAATCATCATGAAAAATTTCAGCCAAATACAAGTTACGACAAAAGGTTAAAGATCTCCTGAACAGAGTCTAGGAATATTTTGTTCTTCAGGAGTCTAATGCAAGAGCATCGAAAAGCTTTTATAAACTTTATTAGATATTATTTTTTGAGGAAGTTGGATTCCTCATGCAATGATTTTAATTTTGTAATAATTAGTTGGACTTTAGAAACATTATCATTGAATATTATGGATTAGGCTAGAAAAAAAATAGTCTTAGTTTTGATTTTTCCAAATTAGTTACTAAAATAATGGGTCTTATCCACTTATTATGGATCTTGATCCTATTTTACATTTATAATGATTTTTATAAATTAGTAAGTCTGTGGAGAACTAGAGAAGGATTGGGAGTATGAGTGTAAGAGGAGAAAGCTAATTCATTCCATTATGAATCCTCTCTTGATTCTTGGAAGGTAAAAACTATCTTGTTGTAATATATTTTTCAAGATATGATATTGTTTTGGTTTTGGTGGTGTATTGCTAATGAATGTACAAGCAGTGCACTTACTCTTTGAATTCATGCATATTCCAAGCAACCAGTTGTTGCTCTTTCATTACCCTATAAAAATTGTGTGAGTGATAACATTGTTACACTTAGGATGCATGTAGAAGAAACTAAATAATTTCTAGTGTGGTTAATTTATGATTGTTAATTCAGTATTACATCACGGAAAATTGAACATTGGAAGGTAGTATGGCAAATGATTCCAATTGGTTGTTTAGTCTCCAAAATCATATTGTTAAAACCAGAGTTTAGCTATCAATTGTTGAGGAAATAGAATGGATATGAAGGGGTTTATTATTATTTTTCTCAAATCAGATTGCAATCTCATTGGATGACTATGTAAACGTTGGTATTTAACACATTGTTTTCTGAAGAATAATTTGGCAGAACCTTGGCATCATATTTCCTCTTAACTTCATCTCTCTTTATACATTTGGAATTCAATTCATCACCAATATCCAATGCATGTTTCCTCAACTTAAATTGTACATATCTTGGCTAATAAATTCCCTGCTCATCAAACACAACATCTCTGACTATTATCACCTTCTTTGCTTGAGGATCAAACAACCTATAGCTTCTTGTTTCAATATTATATCCAATAAAGATACACTTCATGCTTTTATCATCCAATTTCTTCCTCTTTTCCTTGGGAACACATGTATATGCAATACAGCCAAAAACTTTCATATGTGCAAGACTTGGTTTGTATCTCAACCATGCTTCTTCTAGAGTCAAATTCAACATTGTGTTTGAAGGACATTCGTTAAGAGTGTATATTTTTGTGTTCTGCTTCGACCCAAAACTCATTTCCAAGAGACTTAGTTTTTAACATGCTCCTAGCCATTTCAACTATGGTTTTGTTTTTCCTTTCTGTGACCCCATTTTGTTGAGGAGAGTATGAACTGGTAAACTCTTGCTTTATTCCATTCATCCTGCAATAATTCAAAAACTCATTTGACCTATATTCTCCCCCATTATTTGTTTTTAGGGTGAGAATTTTCAAACCACTTTGCTTTTCAACTAAAGCCTTAAACTCAAGAAAGTGAGAGAATACTTCATACTTCTCATGCAAAAAAAATACCCAAAGTCTTCTTGGAATAATCATCAATAGAAGTGAGAAAACAGCGTGTCTTTCCAAAAGACGCAATCTTCACTGGACCACACAAATATGAATGCACCAATGCTAGATATTCTCTAGCCTTCCATGTTCTATTTGAGAAACTTTCCCTATGTTGTTTCCCAAAAATACACCCTTCACATACTTCATCATCCAACTTGATATAAGGAAGACCATTCATTGTCTTCTGCGTCCTTAGCAGCACCAAACTCTAAAAATTCAGATGTCCCATCCTTAAATGCCAAAGCTTACTATTTGCTTCCTTTGTTGCATTCAGACTTTGTGAATTACTCGAATCAAAGGAGAGCTTGAAAATCCTATCTTCAGTCATTTCTCCTCGTGCTACAACTGCAATTTGATTCAACTTATCCATGATTAAGCACTCTTTATTATCAAACACTAACTTATAGTTTTTCCCCATCATCTACCCTATAGAGAGTAGGTTCTTCTTCAATGTCAATGTTAACAAAGTGTCCTCAATAAACGTCTTCTTTACATGCAATGTTGGTATTGCAACTGTGTCCTTCCCTTTCACTTCAAAAACACTATCATCACTAAACATGACTTTACCAGTATAATTGTCATTAATTTTGGTAAACAACTCCTCTTGAGATGTCATATAAGTTGAACACCCCGAATCAATATATCATGCTTCACTTTCTTCACCATGTGCCATCAAACTTGAGATAAATAACTTCTCATTCTCAGTTTCGTCAACAACTGTATTGACACCTTTTTGCTTCATATATCGCATTCTTGCATAACATTCTCTTTCAAGATGGCCAAATTTTTGGCAATAAGAACATTGTGGTCCTCCATCTCTTCCTCATCTTTTGTTGGGAGATCCATCTCTATCGTTTCCTCTAAACTAACTGGGACTCCTTCCTCTGCCTATCAAAGAAGATGCATTACCTTGTCAATTATGTTGATTTCTATTTCGATTCTAATTTTAACCCCTACTTCTTCCTCTTCCTCTCTGCCTTGTAGAAAAAGCATGTTCCACTTCCTTAGATGGTTGATTAAATTCCACGGTTAACAAGAATCAATTCAATTCATCAATTTTCATTGTATTTAAGTCTTTGGAGACCATAACACTGGTGGTGACCATCTGAAACTTGGGCAAAACACTTCTTAAAATCTTCTCAATTAGCTACCTTTCTTGGACATCTTCACCAAATGACCTCATATGATTAACAAGATATTTCATTTTTGTGATGTAATCATGAATGGATTCATTGCTTTGCATATGGGCATTTTCAAAATTCCTCCTTAATATTTGCAATTTAGCTACAACCACACCTTCATATGTGTTCTTTAAAATATCCCATGCTTGTTTGGAATCTGGACGATACTACACCATTGATTCTTGGAAATATATATTCTTCAATAGCGCTCCTGATAAGTTAAAGCGCCTCATTATCTTTCTTAATAAGTTCTTTTAAAGATTTTTTATCATCATCACTCAATGCTTTGAATTCATCAGGAGAAGGCATAGTATATCCATTAGTTACAAGTTCCTATATATATTTAGTGATGAATATAGGTTGCATGTGTTTGCTCCAATAAAAATAGTTTGTGCCAACAAGTTTAAGCAAACACAATAGTATTTGTCGCAATGAGGAGAGTAAGAGAGAGACAAAGAGAAAACGCACAATGTGTCCCACTTCGACCCAGGACAAGAACCAATGTCCCAAAACTTGGGACTTAACAACCGCTACAAAATTATCCTTTTATTACCTTCGGGGTACAATAAATGCATCTCAACACAATTCAAGAAGGGATAAATCCTTTACAAAATATTTGCGCCCAAAAATATTTCACAAAATAAGAGATTATAATCTCTTATATGCTTATAAACTCATTTCTATTCTCTCAATCATTAATTATTTCTCCTCATAAATCTTACATTAAAAATATATTAGGAAATAATTAAAAGGGAGAATTTAACATTCTCACTCCACTTTTCATATTCACTCCAAATTTTAAGTGCACCATAAAAAACAAACATTTAATATTTAAAACTTCATGCCCTTTAAGATTTTAAAACCTCATGCCCAACTAGAAAAGGTCAACAGTCAAAGAGAATTAAGTAACTTCTAATATTTTAAAAAAAAACTTCATGGCCAACATTTCTCCAACGACCAAAAAAGAAAATCACATTCACTCCATGCTTAGATTTTACGTTCACCATAGTTCATGCATATCATTTAATATTTAAATAAAATTAAAAATCAGAAATAAATAAAAAAAACCATGCATAAAACTCTGCGCAAGTTCACATGCCTTATATGCATGACAACTCCTCACAAATATGCAGGTCCTTCACACAGCAGGTTCATTCATTCTAGGCACCAATCCACCAACAGTCTACATAAGCACACAATGAGACACCAATCGAGGCAGCAATCCACAAAAGCACACAATCAGACATCAATCTAAGCAGCAGTCCACATAGGCACATCCAACATCCAATGATTCACACAGAATGTTTCTACAACTCCACAATTGGCTCCACATATATCCTCTTCTCTTCCACTGCAGGAAAACTTCATAACACATGCAGACTATCATAAGCAGATTTCTTATTACTTCGTACGAATTTTCACAGACTCTTAATGCAGGTAGATTTCTTCTCCACGCAAGCGGGACTTCAACACTCTAGAGCAAATCTGGTTCACCAGCCATTATATGGATCCATAAATCCAACACTATATGACCCACTCACATTTTTCACAAAACTCTTTGGCTCTGGGCAATGGCTCTGATAAAATATGAAGAAGAAACACAAGCAAAAACTCAATAATAATGCACACACCAACTCTAACAAACTTCATCATCAAAGGCATATATTTATACATGAGGAGAGGTTTCGGGAATCTATCATCTCCACAAATATCTCAAGCAATCACTCCACCAATCTCTCATCAACAAGTCCACAAATATCTCACAAAAATAACAACTTTACAAATAAATAATTATTCCAAAATCTCATAAGAGCGCTCCAGCTTAATCCTCTTCCCTAATGGAATATGGACAAAAACTAGGCTACCAAATATATGAAGGTGTCTCACCTCTGGTCTTACTCCTGTAAAAGTATCTTGTCCTCAACTACCCTGTGAGGACTCCTATTTTGCGGGTATATTGCTGTATTGCAGGCCTCTACTCACAAGAACATAGGCAAGTCCTGATCATGGATCATTGCCTCCAATGCTCTAACTATGCTCCAATTCTTCCTCTCTGCAACCACGTTCGGTGGAGGGTTGTAAAGCATTGTGAGTTCTCTCTTGATTCCTACGTCTCTGCAGAAACCCTTGAACTCGTTGGGTATGTTGGAAAAACTGAGGAGGGTGAATTAGTATTTCACTTAATTTAATTAATTAAATATCATTAGCATCAAATCATATAACCACATCACATCACATGAACTAGACACAAGAATTTTACATTGAAACCCAATGCGGAAGAAAACCACAAAATGCTTTCTAATATATTTGATGAGTACAATGATTTATCAACACCGACTGAAGGGAAGCTCCAACTTCCTAGTACTAAGTTGGAGAAGCATTCAAGTTTATCAGGAAGCACCAACTCCCTAAAAGGATGCACCGACACCTTCACAGTACCAGCAACAACGAGAAGGATGCACCAACACCCTGCTTGCATCAATTTGTTGCGCTAGTAAAACCCTGCCACCCTGAAGTGTTCTCAGGCACCAACATGAAAGAGACTTCAATCTCCGCTTTGCACTACCCTACCACCCTGAAGATAAAAGAATTTGTGGGCTCCCGTACCAGGGATAATGACCCACTTATAGATATACTCAGTCCCCTTTATCCAATCACTGTCATAGCAATGTCAATTCAAATCTGATAATCAACTGTCTCGATTGAATCACAATTAGATCTGGCTTCAAAAACTTAATCAAATCTCCCTTAACAACAACATTCAAATTTGTTGTGATGAATCTGATATATTATAGTTGTAGATCTACCCCTTTTAAGACATTGACTCTTTGACCATTCTCATCTGGATATTAGACAAAATCTCATCAAAATTATTGATCTTACTATCAGTAAAGTGCAATCATGCACAGTCAAGTGCAGACCTTAAAAATGTACAAAACTTAATGATGCATAGGTTTTCACCCCACAATTATAACAAGAGAAAGGTTCTGGCACATAATAGACACTGAAGAATCATACCTCATATCACATCCCTTTGGAGCAGGTCTGGTCATGCTACAGGAAACTTGATTTTGATCATGAACCTCAATCCTGCCGCCACCTGAGTATGCCTCCTTTGCTCAAGGATTTTCCTCGATCATACCTTTAGAGTTTCTACTCGCATTTGCTTCAGAATGAACCTCAAATCTGCCCCTCCTACTCCAAATCTCAAGGAATGACAACCTATTCTCGGTGGTGTGGTGCTCAATAGACCAGCTTTCCTAAATCCTCCAATTCCAATTTGTCTATAGATAGTCTTCTATCAAGAGTTTATTTACTTCAGCCTCAAACGGTACGAGAGATCCACTTGCAATGAGTATAGAGTCAAAGGTTATAACCTCCCAAAATCGGTTGACAATTACACCAAGAGACCTTGAGCACTTCTCCTCAAGCATCTTCAATTGAGACACCCTTGCTAGCTCTGAGGATCTTGAGCAAGATTACTTCTTCATTGTGGTTTCCAACTTTACATCTCCTATTGGATGATAGACTATAGTTTCCAAGTCTTAGATCTCATAGTTTAGTTCACAAAAGTTGCATTCGCACTCCCACTTGTGTATTAGTTTTGATGTACCTAGTAGTCCCTTTGACGTATTCTATGCATAGTTTTAAAACTGTGACTTGGTATCGACTCGGCCTAGTTGATTTCAATGACTCGGTCTTTGTAAAAAAAAAAAATACATTGAATATTTATTTTTTTATGAAAAAACATATTTTTAAAGATTTTCATTCATGTTTCCAAACTCAAAGCATTAGAATATAGAGAGAAGACAACATATGATCAAAATATGCTCAAGAATATACCTATTATATCAAAATGGCACCCAGTGCATTGTCCAGTACATGTAATATATATATATCATAACAAAAACACAACCAAGGAGGCTCTAAATGGCCTCTACAACAAAACATCATTAATCACTATTGCTATAGAAGCCAACATCAACTGGCTCAGACTCTGAAACGGAGTCAAACGGGGAAACCCATGGCTCCTCCTCCTCATCAAGATCTCCAACTGCAACTATAGAAGTAGTAGCACTAGCAAGCGCAGCAGTTGCACGTTGAGTTAGACGAGTTATGTGCCTGCGTCGTGGCCGAGTAGAGGAAGTGCCTGCAACTAGAGGACTTGGGGCTGGTACTAGTGGATCTGCATTTAACTGAACAGACTATAATGCCTCCATATCTAAATCCAAATCAACACCAATATGCTCATCAGGGTCAAACCATGTTGGTTGACTCTCCCCTACCCAATCTGATGATGGATCAATATCTTCCAACACAATGGGATCTATATCAGGTCTTATGTTCAACAATTGTTAGTCTTGATCGGAGGTTGTATTGGACGTAGACTAGATCCTTTAACCATTTTTTGTTCCAAACGATTTCTCTTCTTCATGTGAATCGTCTCAAAGATAGAGCAATTGCACTCACACCCAAAAACACTGCATGTTTGACTCAAAATACGGATTGCAAAATTCTGCAATTGAGGACAATGGCTACCAAATGCCTCCCACCATTGTGCTGCAAAAAACAAAGTTGTGTAATGAGTTAGCTCAACAAATTATATCCAACTTTCAAAATATAAACAATTTAACAAAATAAGAATTTGAAAATTGAAATTGTTTATTTGGCTCATCTGCTTCCCTTGCAATCCTTGCTAGGTTCTTGCCAAAGGTACCTGTGGTTCTACTGAAAGAAGTGATTTGTCATTGTATCCCTAGTTGCTCCCTCTCATTAGGGACCATGCGCTCAAGGGACTCAATCAATCAATCTCTAACCTCCCCAGTCAAAGAGCTTTATAATGATACCTTGGGTTCAAGAAAACACCCTATAGCATGTATAGGGCAACAAAGTTGATTGTTCCATCTTTGATCAATCATTTCCCAAATGAGCCCATACTTAACCACTCAATCCTTGTATGTTGCATTTATTTGCTCCTTTGCCTGATCCATAACTTCATAAATGAAACCCATAGCCAATCTTTCCCCATCCACCAACCAAAACATCGTAACTTGTGGCTCAACAACCTTCACAATCTTTGCTGCCTTTTTCCAAAATATGTCTTCATTAACTTTCTTTCTCACATCTTTACCATCTTGTTTGTGATCCCATTGACATCCATTCCATTCATCACTAGAAAACATCCTCTACAAGTTTCTATGTTGGGAAAGCATAGATTGCAATGTTAAAAAATGAGTTGCAAATCTAATGATGGCAGGCCTAAAAAGATCCTTTCCCACTATGTTTTTCGTCAACAGGTTCAAATTCCATGAGTGATTGTAGATATACTTTCTTATGCTTTTGGAATGCTCTATAGTGTTTTTGTTCCAATCTATTTTACCAATATCCTCAAGCAAGGTCTATGCAATGTGCAGCACATGGGGTCCAAAAGATGGTTTTGTGTTTTTCCTCAACATTTTACTAGCAAGAACATATTTAGAGGCATTATCTGTGATGATTTGAACAACATTAGCCACCCCCACCTATTCAACAACCTCATCCAAACGCTATAACAACAAGTGTGCATCTTTCACCTTATCAGATGCATCCACTGATTTAAAAAACATCGTTCTGTGGGCAAAAGATAAGAAAATGTATGATGGTACGGTTCCTTTGATCAATCCATCCATCTGATGTGATGGTAATGGTACATCTTGTTTTCACCCATGAGCTTTTAAAATTTTTCATATACTCATCAATGGACATAACCTCTTTTTGCAAAAGAGATCCCCTTAACTCATGCATAGTAGGGCCTTTGAAGCCCATTCCAATAACAAATATGGCATCAAACATAGGTTCCTAATATGGTGAACGAGACACATTGAAGGGGATATCAACATCATACCACAATCTAGCTATGTAATCACAGACAGTTTCTCTCAATTCTTTCTTCCAAAGGTCATCTAAAGTAAGCTACATTTGACCTATATTAGCTTGAGGACCATATGCACTATTAGAGGGAGAGGAGGGTGTGACTGCAAAATAACTTTTGATATCACCATTCTTTTTAATTTTACCCTTACCCTTTTCTTGAATAGACTCCAAAGAGGGAGGAACATAGCAAAAGGGGTTGGATGCGTCAATGCAAGGGATAGATGAAGAGCCCTCATAATCAAAATTGGGGTTGACAGCTATCATGTGTTTTATACTCCTCTACCTCCCTATTTCAGCCTCTATTTTTCTTTTTGCCTAGTTTTTTCTTCCTCATACTTCTCAAATTTTTCTAGCAACTCCTTAATTTCCCCAATCAGTCTTGTTGATGCTGCACATGGAACAATTTGGCCTCTAACACTAGCCAAGTGTTGTTTCAGCTTGTGAATGCCCTCCACCTCCCTTGATTCTTTTATGACAAAATTTGCAATACATTTGATTATCAATCATCTCAACATATGCCCAAACATCTTTCATTCTAGAAGCCATTTTCTGATATTTGGATTTAGAAATGAAAGGACAACTCTGAGAATGAAAAGAAAAGAAAAACAACTCTTCAATGTTCATTTCTTTTAGAAAAATTACTCTTTTCAATTTTCAGATTTGCAACAAAAAAAAACAAGGGCAGATTTGAGAAGTGAAAAAAAAAATACCTCTAGCCTCCTCAATGCTACTCCAAAATGTTGCTCCAATGATTGCCCAAGAACCTCCTCACTGCTGCTCCAAAAACCAACTCCAACTCTTCACAAACTCCTCATAAATGTTCACACAAATGCAATGAGATAGCTATGAGGAAATGTGAGGGAGCTAGGTCACTTTTATAGGCTTGGGAGAGGGTAGATGCATTGAGGAAAACACAAAACCAAAAACAATTGGCTTTGAAGTCCGAGTTTGCGGCACTATTCCGCTGTGGACCAGCTCGGCCTGTTTATGACGGACTCAGCCAAGTCAGTGTCTGGCTTGGCCGGTTCGGTAACAGACCAGCCTTCAAACCAGTTTGGCTCAGTCGAGCAGGTCAAGTCCGATTCGGACCGACCTGGTTTTAAAACTATGATTCTATGGTCATTTGTCATTGGACCTTCATAAAATCATCTTATCTTTTCTTATCTCCATCTCTAGATTATATCGTATGTTTGTGCACCCTAAAAATTAAAAATTTTATATTATTCAATACCCAAAGCATGGCATGGGACATCTGTAAGGGGGAAGCAAAACGAAATTGGAACATCCTTGACACTTGAATCACAGCTACAAGTGATACACTGCCATAGCAAGCCTAATTACACAGTTGGGTGAAAGACGTAAGAAAAAACAGCATTAACGTGAAACAGCATTGACCACTGTCAACCATCAATTGATTACAATGCATCTCAAGTTTCAGCCAATTGTAATCTTCATAAGAAAGATCAAGGAAAGTAGTAAAGCTTACACCCTTCATGTTTTGGAATTCCCTTGATGTATAACTCCACAGGACTTTAATGCACATTACAGAGTTTATTCACCACATAATTGTCTTAAACATACGAAGCACTTATATTATACAATGAAAGAGGACGCAGAGAAAGTATCACTCAGCATTTAGAGTATCAAGCAGACAACTGATACAAGTGGAAAAAAAAATATGCTGTTCTCAAAATTATTAGGGTGCCCAAAATACTTTATTGCAAAACAAAAGAAAATAAAATACCTGGACCAATATGAAGGGTAACGATACACCCCCAGATGGAGTATTCCCTGAACTATATCTATGCTCGTTTCGTTTCACCAGATTTTGAAGGCCTATAATCTTTGACCAAAAATAACCAAGCATTAATCACCAAATAGAAAGAGCTGGGTAAACAGTAAAATTTCTAAGTGCACTTCTCAAAAAAGAATAAGGGACTCTATTTCAAATCTTCCTTGAAAACAAGTCGAAAATAAAGACAGCAAAACATTGAAGTTAGAAGCCACCAATAAAGAAAGTGAATGAAGTTAAAAAAAAATGTAAATTCTCTATGCCTTAGCTTAGTTTTACCTCTTATTTCAATTTATCGAAGGGCTTAAAGCAGAAACTTATTAACTGCATACAAACTAAAGAGAATGTCTGCTAAATATAACCTAGCTTTGAGATTTACCTGTTCTTCGAGTTCGTGAAAATAAGATGCTTTCTTCTCAATCCTACTTTTCAAGAGCAATTTCTCAGCCTGTAAACATCTTTGTATAATTAAATACTTTCTCTGAAGTACACATTAATGATGATATAATATAAAACAAAAACAAAAAAATCCGAAGCTACAATATACTCCATATCTTAAACATTATACAGTATTGGACTAAATTATCATTCCCATTGAATGTTTTTTGGCTCCTTTATCATGTCATCACCAGAAGTGCATTACATGGATAAAATGAAGTAAAACAGAACCATTACAGAAATTAGGACAGACCTTAAGCTGTTCAACATCATTTATACTTGTCTTAGGCAACCCCTTCCAATGGATTTCTTTTTTCTCCTTTGAAATTATCTCCATTGCCATAAGTACATTCAGTGCATCATAAACCCTTCGCCGAATGTTCTTTTCATCATATTGTTGCTGCATAGCTCCCAAAAGCAGTTTATCTCAGAAAAGAAATCATCCTATCTCTAGAAGTTATCCAGAATTAATTCAAAACTTGAGTTTTTCCACAATCCAGAGAACTATTCCATTGCCAAAAATAAAGCAAAGGCAATCTCGACAAGGCATCTACCCGGTCTGGTGAAACAAGAGTGCTGTCCAGATTTGCATATTCAGCTACAAGTTCATCTGCAACCTGACAATTCAAACATAGATTATCCAATATGATCAAAATAGGACCATTGGTTACTCAATAGGAATAACCATTCATGCTTAGAACACGAACTTTGAGGGAAAATGTCTTAAAAAGGTGAAGTAAATTCCAAGCTGTTGAATGCATTATTGTCATCAAACAAAAAAAACCACAGTAGATTAAGGCATTCACTCATCTACTCCAAAGAATAACAGAATTAGTATCAACACAAGCAAATCAAGCATTTAACCCAAAAGACCACCATTCGCATTAGAAGATGAGTATTGGATCAAGAAAGAGATAGGATATTTGTATAAAAGATCTAGCATATACACACAGCAGCATTATATTCTGTAACTTTATAAGAAGTCCCTCCTTCAGCCAAGTCCCAAGGGTTAGCTCAATCAATTGAACCATACAGCCAAGGCATTTTTCCGACAAGGAGGCTATAGATCATGTTGCCGCAAAATCTAGTAAGCCCAGTGCAAAGCCTCATTGGGTGGCACCATACCTTATGGCAACAAGAGAAAGGGTTGCCACTGTTACCTCAGCAACCTTTCTCCTTCTCTTTAGTGGAATTAGGCCACAAGGGAGGCTTCCCCAAATCACCTAGAAATATATGCTAAAAGGTCCATTGTTGGGTAGAGTACCGGCAAAGGCCTAAGATGGCCTAGGTGTTCTATAATAGGGTTCAAATACGCTATCTCTAAACAAAGAAATAGGCTGCTATAAGTTAGGGCTTGGAAGATACACAATGATGAGGCACTCAATGTCATATAGCAGCCCAAGAAAAGATCTTAGAATGATATTCAACAACCAAGGATCAAGATCTTCCTATAGAGACTAAAGTTAGACTAGGGAAATTATTTCTATGGCTGTTAGGTATGCATAAACAGCAAAAGGGAGAGTGGCTGCCCTAGCAACCCTAGTGGCTGCCCTAGCCAACTAGGAGAGAGAAAAAGGAGATAAATTTTAATTGGATTCATAGATGGTCAACACATTAAGGATCGGTGTCTATCTAGGGTTTAATTGAGCCTTTAAAGTAAAATTTCAAGGGCAGGACCATGATGGAGTAAGGGACGATGCCTAGGGCATCCACTTTTAAAACCCCAACTATTATTTTTGTGAGGGGAGAAATTAAATATAGGGTCTACACACTAAGAGTTTCCCTATAGGCCCTAGAGAACAAGTACACATGTAATAATGAAGCAAGATTTCAACAATAATTAATCATTTAATCGTAGCAGAATAGAAACCCTACTTTAAACATTCAACACACAAAATATCAACGATAAGACAATAAACCTACAAAACTCTCCACAAAATGCACTTCTCTCAATCCTAGAACAATGTCTCCATGCAAAAATCACATACACAAGAAAGTCGCACCAATAAAGATCACATCTTGCCCATAATAGCGAAAGAGACTAGCTCAGACTCTCTTAGAAAGGAAAAGGATTCAATGTGTGATGATCCCACATGAAATGAAGGGAGTCTATTTATTTGAGAACTATCGCACTCATTTCTACAATAATACAACTAAAGAAGCCCTAATGACAAGTTTACTTCAAGTGTTCCACACGATAGAGATTACAAACCAAACTGATAGATCAAAAACATAACAAAAATGCCATAAATGCCCACACATGTGGTAGAAAGACCTCCTCAAGCATGACATCATCCTCCAAATGAGCTCTAAATGCCACAAATAAGTGTCATCTGGGCTAATGACTGCTCCATACTCCAAGATGTAGCTCCTAGATCGTGGGCATGCCTCCAAAATGCCTCCATACCAACACATCATATCCATGGTGTCAAACGTCACCCTCCAAAGGGCAACAGGGGTGACATGGCACTCACTCACTCAAGCGTTAAGGATGAAAAGAGGCATGCAAGTCCTCCCATATTATCACAAGGACGGCCATCATCATCCACGCTCCAAAACAAGTGATGCCCATCAAACAGTGTTAAGGCCAACCTGAGGGCATCCTGGGTCCACTAAGCACATCATCCATATCTGCAACAACAAGCTTCATGGGCATAGAATTTCAGCATCTAAGGATACTTTGAAGTGTCAAACATCATGTGGGGTTATCAAGTAGCCCAATGCTCTACTCTAGATAGGCAACACTACATCAACAAAGTCATATTCTCTCTCTAGTATGGGTAAAACATCGTTTGCAATGCTACTGAGAAAGTAGAGCAAACATCTTAAGAGGCCTTTGTTGTTGTGATGAAACCATCTGACAAAACCCTATTTCCAGATCAAGTGAAAATTAAATATCATTAGGTATAATAACCATAGATGCATCATATTGGACCATACCTAACGTTGGGGGCACAATAATCCTCACATAAAGCTCACCTTCAAATATCTAACTAGATCGAATCCTATAGACAAGATACCTTTTTATGTTAGAGATGGTTAAATGGATAACCGTACTAGGTGTTTCCAACCCCTAAAGGGAAGTGAAAATTCCCAAATTAACCCATCAATCCATAGGTGTGTATAAAAATGGTAGCAACAAAGTGGGAATGACTTCACAACAGGGAGCCATAACCAAGTGGCCAGGTAATGGTGGTCCAACATAGTGAGTGTATAAATGTAAGGAGGGAGCAATCACGGAGGTATGAGTTACCCCTTTATTACACCTTTTACTTCTTTATGATCTGATTTGATTTGGGTGTATAGCTCAAGAGGTCAAGCTTGCTTTTTGAGATTTGGCATTTAATACCCCTTAATGATGATTCAATTTATAGCTCATCAGGGTTGGCACAATACAAGAGTTCCCCTTTGTAGATGAAGCATCATGTGCTTGAGGTAGTGGATGATGACTAATGAGGGTGGTAGAGCTCATTTAGGCTTTTGCATATTGGAGAATGTAACTAGTGTCGATCTTTATAATGAAAGATATTTATTAAAGAATTTATTTTATTGTTTTATCAAGCATGTTCTCCATGCCTTAGAAAGTCAAGAAGAGTCAAAACAATATGTATTTGAATCATGTCATTTGACATTTGAAAAGACAGAAGAAAAAAATAAAAAATAAAAATAAAAATAAATAAATAAATATATATATATATATTATATATATATTATTTTTATTTTGGTCATTTTAAAGACAATCAAAAGGTTCAAGTCGGCCCTCTCTTAGTCAAAGTCAGCATGTGTGGCTATTGGACACCTCTTGGACATACATTTAAAGACACCTAGTAGAACTCATTTGGAGGACAAGCAAGTGAGTTACAAGGAGTTTGATATCTGAAATCGGAATAGGATAAGTGAAGTCGAGGTATAGAAGGAATAGAAGAAGTCTATGAGAGAACGAACTGAATCCTTTCAACGCGTACTTATCATGTGAAGATCTGAGACTATTTGAAATAGCCAAAGTCAAAGACTACTTGTAATTTGAAGAAGTCGAAGTCTGCAATAGAACTGAAGCTCTCTAAAGTTTTCAAATAGGGTCAAAGTTTGAAGCTAATTGCAATCTATAACGGGACCGAAACTCTGAATTTTTTCCTGAAGCGCATAAACACAACCAATCTTGAATTTTGCAGCTAAACAGAAATCTTGAAGAAGAGGTTGACTACATCTTGATCCCGATTGACTTCATTTGAATTTGACTTGGAAGGAGGGTTGACTTGGAACCTTTGAAGAAGTCTAATCTTGGGTTGGATATCTCATTTGACTTGATTCAATAAGAAGAGGATTGTTGGGTTTCCCCCCTTGTGGGATTTTGCCCTTGCTTGAAAGACTAAATTTATGTGTCTCTTGCTTCTTTATGATCTTGGAAGAATAGTTTGTGTAATTGCTTGATGAAGAAGGAACAATAAATAACAAAAGAAAGAAGATTAACTCTCACAAGTAATTACCAAGAAAGAAAATCTACATTATCTTTCATTTTCTAACATGGTATCAGAGCTACAGTGAAGAGGAGACACTCTTACAAGGCAGAGACAAGAAGATCATCATTGTAGTAGGCATAACTGAAGATATCTTTTGGTAGCAGCTTACTTCCAAGTAAATATTTCTAATCCTATGGCATTTATGTGCAAGGAAAGCAATAAACTTAAGGAGAATCCAACTTCAAAGCTTGGAAAAAGAGAATCAACCTAGTTCTTAAAGAAAATGATTCCATGAAATTTGTTCAAGGGAAAGTTCCAATACCAAATGAGAAGGATGCTCAAGAGATGAAAAATATGAAAAAGAGGAAAATTAAGGCCCAAAGAATTCTCTTTGAGTCCATTAAAGGCCACCTTATCACTTTCTATCATAATTATCTACATCTAAAGAAGTTTATGATACCTTGGTGAAATTATACTTTCTCAGTACAAGTCATGTGATAGCCCTAAGAACTCAACTATATCAATCAAAAATGACAAAAGAAGACACTATAGCTTCTTATTTCATGAAGCTATCGAAAATTTCAGAATTAATTACAATGGCAATCAATGCCTTACCTAAAGAGTGGGATGGTTTTGCAAGTAGCATTTGTGCCAAAAAAGAAGCTCCATCATTTGAAGAATTATGGGCTCAATGTACAATAGAAGAATCTCAAACCTATGCAATGAAATCAAGGAAGAATTTTGATAAAAAGAAGAAAAACAAAAATAGAGACATGTCCAAAGTTCAGTGCTTTGGTTTGTCATGAATATGGACACTATAAGTCAAATTGTCCTAAGAACCCTAAAAATTACAATCGAAAGGAAGGATCATAAGCATTAACGATTGAAGATGAAGAAGCTCCGAGGAAGCAGACGGAATATATCAAATACCTCTACTTCTGAAGGATCATAAGAAAAATGATTGGTGTATCATGCACCAGGATTGCAATATTAGTTCACTTTCGTAAAATATATTCCAGCATATGTACATAGAAATTTGTCCAGAAGGACATGTTTTGTAGGATAGCTTAGATTTCAAACATCACAAATGCATTTCTTCTCAAGCTCAAACTAGCAAGGTAACATCTAATTCCAGGAGTTGATCAAGAAAGGAGGTAGAGGACGATTTGGTTTTGTTTTTTATCTCATGTTCTAGTACAGAGAAGGAAAGTTGGCCGAGAGTCTAGTCATGATTCTTTGATCAAGAATGAATTTTTGTGCATGAGGCTGAGTAGGGTTTATATGATGAAGAAGGAGTCGAGCTCAAATATTGCAATTGAGCAAAGGACATAAAGGGTTAATTAATGAAGACTGTGGAGTTGTGGAAAAAGTGAAGTTCAAGGCCGAGTTTCCTAAAGTAATGTGCAGGTTCCTAAGGCAGTCTGATTTCCGAGTTGAAGTTGAGTTTTCCTCACAGGACCGAGATATTTGCAACCTATGTAGAGTTTGCAAGGAGGATGTATAACAATGTCTTTTGCGGAGAAGAAGTGCAAGTTGATGGATGGTTGTAGTTTGTCATACATGGAAGTCTAAAAGAGAGTTTTGGCAGCCTAAGAATAGTACTTATGTGGATTGTTAGTGTTGTCCTCTGAGATAATTCTAGGTTAGTTATCATGCCAGAGCATCTAAAATGTTTTGTTGTTTTAAGGTTTTTTGGATGACCAATGTTATGCACAGTTAAAGACAGGTGCTTAAACCTTAACAATGTTGAATTTAATGAAAGGCTTGTTTGTTTGTCTCTACACAGTTAATTGATTTTTAGTTGAATGAATAGCAAAGTTGAAAGGATTATAACTTACTAAGCATTCAAACTAAGTATTTAGTTAATTATAAGACAATGCAAGTAAACAATGTTTCCCTGCTCAACAAAATGTATTTAATTTTATGAAGATGGGTGTGACAATTTATAGATATAGGAGTTTATAATAATAGACAATTCTATAAACTAATCTCTAATTATTGATTATAACTTCACCGGGGATTTCAGATAGACTGACATTCACTTTAAGCTTACCCAAGGTTCTGCATTAAAACATAAATAAATGAAGAATAACATAATGAAATAAAAACATGATAAAGACTCGCAAGGAGACAAACTATTTGAGGCAAATCCAGAATCCTTTCATTAATTCGAAGCAAATCTCCAGTTTGATTACAATTCTGCTTTGAAAAGATCATCCAAGGGTTCAGCCTATAATAACTCGAAGGAAGAGTTATTTATACAAAATATTGACTTTCTAGAAAGATCCTTTAACAAAATATAAAAATAGTACAAAAATATAGGAATCCAAAAACTGTTAAGTTGTTGGCACTATCTTGTTGTCTCGTTGTCTGTCAGTTGGTGATGATAGTTACTCAATGATTTCACACAAGTGATCCCATCTATCTTCACTTGGTATAGAAAGATTAATTAATTTCCTGTAGACTTCATCCACCTTGGTATATTTTTCGAATGTAGGCTTATTAACAAAGATATGTTTAATTTCATGCTTGATCATTAAATCAAAGTTCAAAGCCTCTAAGATTATTTCCCTGTAAGATGACCTTTGATACCTACAAATTTAGCTTTATCAGTTGCAATTGTATAAAGCTTTTGGCAATATTCCTCCAAACTGATCAATTTGTCATTAGGTGCCACTAATCTCGACAATCCTCTTTGGTTGAGCAAGATGAACTTAAAATGAAACCTTTGGACAACAGTGTTCAAAATCTGACACTTTGTCTGCAACTGAGTAATGAGATTTTTCTTCTACAAAACTTTCTTAATCTCAAGAATGGTTTATGTCATGTCTACAATCTGAATCTCTTCTAATTTGGCCCTGGTTTTTGAATTCAACACCTTAATCATATTTGTAGCTTCATTTGGTTTATCTTTAAGGGTTGCTCTGACTTCTTCAATAGTTGTTTGGCATCTATTAATAAGCTCTTCTTGTTCAAAAATAATCTGTATGGAGGGCCAAAGTTCAGTTATAGCTTGACTTATATTTTCCCAAATGTTTTCCTTGGCTTGGGCCAAGGTCTGAGCCATTAGTGACTCATTCTCCAACTCTTCAATCCTCCTTATCAATTTGTGGGTCTTCTGCATCTCTTCAACATAAAGAGTATCATTCTTTATCTTTTGTGTCTCCAAATTTTTGAATTTCTTCTGAAGCTTTTCATTTTCCTATCTCTGGAGAGACAACTCCTGTAGGACTCTGTTTAGATCACCTGTCGTTGATGTAGACTCTGTTGTTGCTGGTGTCAATTCCCCTGTTATCACTGCCACTCTAATTCGTATAGTTGTATTTGGAGCTATGGACACTTGTGTATATTGTTCCTTTTCCTTGAACAAAGTTTCTATCTGTTCCTCCATCTTCTTTATTTGTATATTCTGCTCAATGATTAGTTTGAGCATTTCTTCTTTATATTGCTCACTTTCTTCAATTTCTTTGGTTTGAGGATCCTCTGTAGAAGGTAATTTGAGTTGCTTCCTTAGTGGTGTGATGTTTGTATTCTTCTTCTTGATGATGTCCTCTGCAGCTTTAACATCAGTAGGATCATATCCAATCTTGATCACTAAATCTTCTAATGATCTGACCCTATTATCCTTTGCCAAGGAGGATATCTTCTCTATCTTCAACTGTGACTGCATATTTGAAAGAGTTGTTCTCAACTTTGACAGTGCCATGGCAGTGTTAGTCATGGTAGAGAAAAGCATCTTCCCAGATTGTCTATAAATGTCCATTTGGTCAATAGGAAGTATTTGATTCACATCAAAAGAAAATATGGTTTTCTTATAGTCTGAAGGAAGCCTTTGGAAAAGGCACTTGAGCCTGTAAGAATGCCATTTGCATCCTTCCCTTTTCACTGTCAAATGTTGTCAACAATCTATGTTGTGAAGTAGATGTCTACTTCCAGAATTGAGCATAGACATTGGCCTTCAGAGATTCATTCTTTTACTTAATTTCAAGAAAATTAGTGAAAATGTTTGGTTCTTCTTGTTCACTTGCTCCTGCTGACTGTGTAATTCCCACTAAATTATGTGAAACTGAAGAGCAAGATGGAGTATTAAGGACAGTTTCCTCTAATCCTGTAGAAACTTGTGAATCATCCAGATTGATAATTATGGGCTCTTTCTGACCTTGAACAGTGGTAACTTTAGAGTCAGTCTTCTGTTTCTTCTGATAAATGACAAACTCCTTTGCACCCTTTGCTGAAGATGATGATTCTTCTCTCGGCCTCTTTTCCTGCTTGCTTTGAGAAGTGGAAGTCTGGAGGGTAGAAGGAGGTAGAATTTGCTCTTCTACTTCCTGAAGTGTGTTCTCCTCCCACTGTTCTTGATTCCTGTATTTCTCAATCTCTGGTCTTGGAGCGTGATTATAAGGTGTGGTTTTAAGTTCCACCCTTAAATTAGAGATTATGTTGAATGGGTCATAAGACCAGGTAAAACTTGGTTGAAATCCCATCTGCTTGAGAATTGAATTTGCTTCAATTCCTGTTGCTCTGGCATTACAAATAAAGGGTCCAACTTAGGACTTGATCTTGAACTGAGATTTCCTTTTCCCTCAATACAAAATGCCGCTCGTGCATGTTGATCATATGCCTTATATATTCCAGAGAGAAAATTCTCATTGGAACATATTTAGGCATTTTGTATGGAGCTAACTCTCAGCCATATACCCTAATCTCTGTGTAATTCTAGTAAACATACCAGTCTCCAGTCTTAGCTTGATCACTTAGGTGCAGGATTCATTTTATCTCCAAGTTGATTCTTGGTTCACTCTGGCTACTAAGAATCTGTGCAACTGGATAAATGAAATAGTTAATGAAATCTGAAAATTTAAACTCAGTTGACTTTCTCCTGACCAATGAGGTCCATTGTGTCACTGATTGATTTATTTGTTGATCATCTTGCTTGTGTAAGGTTATTGGTATCATGTCTCCTTGTTGAAAAAGGAACATATCAACTAGCACAGAAGAATACTTGAATACACCCTCAGCAGTGATTTTCATTAACTGTTCATGCATATTTTCAGCCAAAAATTCACTGTAATTATACATGAATGTTGGCTTGTGTTCTTTGGAGAAGATGGATAGATAACCTAGAATAGGTTCATCTACCCATTAGTCTGTCTGGTAACCTAACAAACAAGGAACTAGAGAGATAATATGTTTATCTCTTTCTGGGAACATTGAGGCTGGATATGGAGGGTTCTTTTTGGGAAGCTTGGCATCTTCTAAAAGAAAGATCTCAAAAATTTGAGCTCTTTGGGGGAATGTAAGCCTATGGTATAGATCCATGAGGACAACAGCAGAAAAATGGTTAAGGGAATCATTCTCAGGAATCATAAGCATTTTGTTTATGGTTTCAGGTGTGATAGATATCAAAATGTCTCCATTTTGAGCTACCACAGTTCTCTACGGGGGATTATACCTAGCCTGACACCACATAACTAAATCAGGGAATGGATGAGTTTGAGGGAACATGAACATGAGCAATAAGGATTCCCATAGGTTAATTTCATCCTCTGAGTCCTGATAGGCCTATTTTAACCATTAGTGCAATTCAAAAATATCAAATTCGCACTCTGTGTCCACGATCTTAAAAAATTGGTCAACTAAGGGGGATGTGGTCAAGATCTAGAGTATCAATGACTTTTGGATTTTCCTAAGTTGGGGTTTTGCTACCAAAGGGTTGGTCCTTTGTTTTAGTGCTATATCCTAAAAAATGGGTGGAAAGAACAAAAGAAGGCTAGCAGTAAGAATACATAACAGAGAGCAGTCTCTATGAAGAACGGTGAGTCAGGTTATGCCCGCAAAAGTAAACGAAGAATTTGGCCGAGCTTGAAAACCTATAAATCAACAATTGAAACGAAATCAAGGAAATCGCACAAAGGGGATAAGGGGTTTATTTATAACGGCTAAGTGAATAACCATTAGGATCAAACTGTTACCAAATGGGACTAGTGTGCATTGATGGCCAACAGGAAGTTGGTAACAGATAGGATTACAACGGATATGAGGAACGGACAGGGGAGGAAAACGATTAGCGAGAGGAAGGCGCAGGAAACAGCGATAATTGTTGGTGAAGTGACATATAAATGAGAAGGGATGAGTGAATTTCAGGGGGGGGGTGGTAGTGGTAAGTGGTATTGAGCGGGGTGGTGCAAAGTAATGAGAAGACGACACGTTGCAATGGGTCCGTTGAAAAGGAAACCACTTTTCGGACCCCCCCTTGGTCGTTAACGTGAAACGGTAGAAGGGGGTGCAAAATGGCTTCCCCGCCATTGATCTAGGCAAGGAAGAGGATCATCGTCGAAAAGTAGCCACTTGATAACGATTCACAACAAAATGCTTTTGTCGTTTTATGACTTTAATCTAAACATTAAAAAGATTTATTTATACAATATTAATCAACTATAAAAGGTAATTAACCCTAATTAAAGAAAAATTTATCTATGAATTGGCGCATCTGATCTAACGGCCATTTATTTTCCCTAATTCTATTCTAACCCTATTCTAATACATCATTTGGCCAAGTTTTGAGCATATCGGGCCAAATTTTATTCTATTCTATCCTATCTAATCATGTTCTACCAAGATTAGACAATTTGGTGAACTTACTCACTAATCTAGATTCTAGAGACATAAATTTAAATGATTTGATCATGCTTAAGCTATATGATTCAAATCAAAACATCAAGCTGTGGCATTTTAAACAAGCTACACACAAAACCCTAGTTTATTTGCAATGTAATTTTACTCTTTTCTAGTGGCATTTAAATTTGCTCACTTATAAAAAAAAATTCTTTTGATGGGGTTTCATTTCATCATTTTTTATTGCATTTTTCATTTTTATTTTTGTAGGAATTTACAACATAAGTTCCTCAGACAAAACACCAAAGGACACCGCTCACAAACAGATCACAGATCAATACACCAGCATTGTTGACGTGGTTAAAACCCTCAAAGAAGGAAACAGTCCACGGCCTGAGCCAACGCGGCCAATTCAAGCAATTTATTAATAAAATAATGAAAATTTACATAAGCTTCTCTCATGAACGGTTACCCTACAAATGACCCTCCATGCTCTTTAAATAGAGATCATGGACCAATTGGGTGTTAAGCCAC